>APFE030546657.1:0-51884 GCA_000404065.3 Pinus taeda
TCACTTCAAAAGTGGAAAGTTGCTTGAATGATGTCGAAGGTACAGGGGAGGATCATGCAGAGGGCTGCAGCCATAAACACAGCACACATCTAGACCACTATGCTGCATTGTCGCATTAAGTTCCATGACTGCCAGGAATTACAGTTGCCTCTCCATTTCATTCTTTGGTTCTCACAAGGCAAGATAATCGCCTGATCTACTCCCAATAATTCGGGCAATTAGATCTTAACATCGGCTCTTCAACTGATGGCTCCAACAGGCACTTGGAAGCACAAGGCTGCTACAAGCTACCGACAACACAAGACTTTGGTTCAGCAGGATGCAGAAGATGCTACAAATGGGCTTACAGAGATTCCATCCCTCCAAATCTTCAGCAAGCAATCCAAGAGGTAGAAGAGGATGCCAATATTCACAAGGACCTACACGGAGGATGCAATGGTTAATCAGGCTGCTTCCAATTTCATCCCTGATTTAGACTTCAGTCGCACCAGGGATACAAAATTATCTCCAACAGTGGAGCTAAATTGGCACACTGAGGACTTTGTAACTCACGCCCTGCTAGCCAAGGATTCCTACCACCACAAAATTTGCCATCAACTTGACTTTCTGGAACGACAGAACTGTCCATTGATTACTCTGTGTTCTTTGCTCATTCAAAAAAATGGCAGCATTGTGCAGACTTTTCCAGAAGGAATCACCTAAGATACTGCTATTTCAGTTCCAATGCAGCAGGCGAATGAATAAGGCAATGTTCCAAATTCCTCTAGTCATGGTCTCTAGTTTAAATTGGGTTGATTACAGTTTTTCTTATTTCATATGTTGTTTCTGTTTTGCTTATTTCATATGCTGTTTCTGTTTGTTCTATACTCTGTTTCTGCTTTCCCTTGTGGTGGAACGGTTCCATTTTGTCTTCACAGTGACCTTTTTCCTAGTACAATGACTGTCATGTTATGGCCTAGTTTCCCTTAGGGTGGGCCTATTCCTCTCCTTTATTTTCTGATAACTTCTCTACGTTACAAACAATCTGGATAACTCCCAAGTCCTATCAGCCAGTGAAGTTATACCAGGATAGCCTAGTATGGATGCTTTTTGGACTGTAATGTATTTATGTAAATGTGTTATAATAAAATAGATCAGATCTGCTTTTCTATATAAATATATATAATATATAATTTGCATTATTATGTACTTTTTGGTACACCAGTTCACCATCAAAATCTGGTTCCGTACTAGTCAGACCTCAACCAGTTCTGATTTTGATAACTATGGTTACATGTAATGATGAATGTTATTGGCACACTGTTATGTATAAGATTTCAGTGAATTATGTTCAGTTTTCAAATATTTTAATTTATATTTCCTAGTATTTCAGGCAAGGTCCCCTATGTTGGAGACCCCAACATCCCCTATGATGTTCCCCAAATTGGGGAGGTGCTTCTACACATCCCCCAGATGCATTTTCCCTCTCCTGCATCCTGGAAACTTCACAGAGCAATGATAAATAATTATTCTAGACACCATTTGACCACTTTCATTTAAAAATTTTAAATACTCTGAAAAAAAAGACAACTTTTTGGTATAAATTTTATGAAGAATGTTTGCATCTTATTCTGTTGACTGTGACATACCATATTCCTTGATTTCTTATCTGGTAAATGCATGGCAATGTACAGATACATTTACAACCATATGAACTTACACATATTACAAATTATAATTCAAAATTTTAGAGAAAGCATAGAATTTTTTTTCCATGCAAGAAGCAAGTGTAAACTAGGTATGCTTCTTGCACCAAGGCAGAATTCCAACTACCTGAGAGGCAAAATGATGATGCCCTGGTGAAATGGCACTTGAAGCTCGACCCATGGCTCTTTCAAGTGTGTTCCGCATTGATTTTTCATATTCCAGACGCATCTGTAGCTCTTCAACCTGACAATATAACACAATCCAACGTAAGCATAATCAACTCGAGCATTCGAAAAATATTGTTAATGCAGACAAGAGTGTCGGTAATTGGCAGATTAATTAATTGGAGTTCAGACTTCAATTATATCCTGATAGACATGGGATCAGATCAGAATCTGCAATGGCACTGTAAAATGATGGCATTAACTATTTCCTATCAGTCATGTTATTCATGATAGTCAGGAGGCTGCCACCGTTTCATTGATCACAGGATTATTCACATATAGCTAACGTGGAGGGACATGAGAGTTTACTGCCTAACTCACACCCATAAACCTCCTGCCCCAAACGTGTGCTATCACCAGCATGAGAGGAGTAGCAAGCTAGCAGAATGGAGGAGAAGAAGGCAGTTGCCAAATTTAAATTACAGATCTAAATTTGGCTCTATGAAAAGATTGAACAGAGGTTGACAAGATGGCGTCATAGATGGTTATCTAGAGGAGGCAGGTCAGCCTTAGTCAAATCAGCATTGGCAGGGATTCTGATTCATTGGCCATCTTTATCCCACATTCCAAATGAAACACGGAAAAATATAAGGAAAATTGTTAAATTTTTTGTGAACAAGTAAAGGAAAAGAAGGGTTTCCCTTTGGTAAAGTGGAAAGAGCTTGCAAAGCTGAAAGATATCGGAGTTTGGGGGTTGAAGGGAATACACTTGTTTGACTATGAAGAATGTTACGAAATGAAGGTTTTGGGGAAGAATTGTGAATGAAAAATATACAGCACAAAGAAAAATGAAGTGGATGAAGAAAGAGCTAATTATGTTGGAGGAGGCTCTATTATCTGGAAACCATTTCCGTTGATTTGGAGGTGGCCAGAGTAGAAGATATGAAGTAAAAATAAAGTGATTATAGGGAAGGATCCATGGATGAGATGCACAGGAATTTTTAAACCATGTAGATCATTACTACAAACTCCGCATAACATGGCAATATGCAGTATTGCTGGCATTGTAGATCAAGGCAATAGTTGTGTATGGGACCAAGGATGGAAAACAGCTTCACAGGTAGATATCCAAAGGGAACTAGGAGAAAAAAGGATATAGTATATCTTCAAGCTAAAACACAGTACTAACAAATTAAAAAATGCAGATATTGTAATTATCTGGTCAATTAATACGAGCTCGTGAAATTACAAGTGAAACTATATGAGGTCAGGATGGAAGATAAAGCGGGAGAAAAGAAGTGGCAGAAGTCCATTTGGAAACTGAAATACCCATTAAAAACAAGGACATTTTTATGGTTGGAGTTATCTTATAAAATTCTAACCAATGTTTCACCAAGTTTTCAGGACAGGGGAGTATGGGAGTGGGGAGGCGCACGTGGGTGACATGTGGAAGCAGACCCAAAGTTTTGAGAAATTCAAGAGGGACAAGACGACATCAGAGTCCCTAGAATAGAGGTCCTTGTCTATAAAAATAAAAAGAATAATGATAAACTCTTAATAATAACAATTCAGCCCATGCAATTTCATCATTGTACAATGTGTGTACAATACTAAACAGTAAAATAGTACTCAATATTTACAAATGATATAAACATGATTCAAATTCAGTAATGAAATATTTGTAAATGATAATAAACATGATTCAAATTCAGTAATGAAATAAACTGTCATAAATTATAAATTATAAATGAAACAGAAATAGTAAAAATCTTGATGCATTGAATTAAATTCATCATTCTAGAATCTAATTAGTACCAAGAAAAATAGTAGATATTAAAATCTGAAATTGTAAATAAAAATTACTCAAACTCAAAAATAGTAGTGAACAGAAACTCAATCTGATGTCATCAGTATCTAGAGTCAAAAGTTAAAATTGAATATAAATAATAGAAAATAAACTTTGAAAATAAAATTAGCATCAAAAAGTAAAAATAAATAAAAGATAAATAACAATGTTTTCTAAAAAAACTCCTCCGGATAAATAAAATATCATGTAATAATATTTTTATTTATTCCTCGTATTTAAAATATATATAGTGATATTATAATTAAATAATCTTGATTTCATTTTAATGTCTTTTAGCCTTTCTCAATTTATAATGATACTTTTTAGCATCTTAAATCTGTTTTTTTAAATGTCAGCTTCTTTTTGTATTTCGTTGAGTTCTTTTTGTTCTCTTTTATTTTTAATTTGTAGTTATTTCGATATATGTTTTTCATTTTTTATATTTTCTTTTTTGTTATTAGGATTTTGGTTATGTTTTTTTTAAGTTTATTAAGTTTAAATTATTATTTTAATTTATTTTTTTAAGTTTTCTATATTTTTTAATTTTGTTTTTTAACGTTTCATTAAAATATAACTATTATTATTTTTCCCTTAGGTCTTAAAGCTATTAGTTTTTGATTTCTCTTATTTTTCTTTCACTTCTGATTTTTTTTTTTAATTTTATTTTTATATATATATATATATATAAATATCAATTTTCATTTTTAATTAATTTATTTTTTTTAATTTTTAACTTTAACTTTTTGTGTTTTTTTTTTTAACATTTCAATTAGTAAATATTATTTCTTTTTTTTTAAGATCTCTATTTTTAATTTTATATTTTTACGGTCTCTCTGGAATATAATATTATTTCTTTTCGTTATATCTAAACCATTGCATCTTTACTATATTTATTTGTTCGCTTGGATCAGACTGTCCATATTTGTCCTGATGATGGACCACAGTAAGTGGTTCAAAACACGTTGACTTTAAAACCTTTATGTGATTTATCCGGAAGAGTCTTTGTATAAATCATGAATCATAGAAACCTGAATTCAGAGAAAATAACAATGTTATCAGGACCGAACTGGAAAACCTTATGGACTGGGAACTAGTCAGAACCAGACCAGAACTGGTAAAATAACCAGACCAAAAAACCAGTTGACCAAAAACACATAAAATATTCAAATTTTAAAGAAAAACATATATATACATGTGCATCCATATGATCCAAACCATTTATACACGAATAATTAAAAGTTCACATTTATATAGCATGCAAGGGTGCACATAACCAAAAATACATCAACAAATAGGCTCTATATCGCATCTAGCATCCAAAAAAAATCATGCTACAACAAATGCCTACATATCATCAAAACCATTGCCTATATTGGGATCTTTGTCATCAATATAACCCTTTAAGCATTAAAATAAGATAGAAAAAGCGTAGCATGCCATGTCAAGATTTTGTTTGAGTAATGGGTACATTTTTAGTGGAGTCATGATAGACAAGTTCAACAACCAATGCCACTAACATCAAAGTACATAGAGAGCTTGGTGCTCTTTATTAAATACTAGTTTCATACCCTTGTACATGAGAAAATCCAATAGAAACCCCAATCCTAAAATCCTGAAAAATCATTAAGTTCGTTGGATTTTTATTGAAATCTAAAATTCTACTTTCTCCATATGAAATCCAATGAGGTTGGACCCACTCTCAAACATCTTAAGCCATATCATGGTAATGTTAAAAGATTAAGTAAAAGGATGAAAATGAAAGATAAAGAGGACATGGCAAGCTCCTGGTTTGTTCCATGAAAACTGAATAATGAAACAATAGATCCTTTTTGTGCATTGTCTTCTCTCGAAAGAAGTGTCATCTGATGTCTATAAACTGATTAATGGAAAGGGGATATGAGACGGAGAAATTATTTCTGAATGCTTGAACTGGAAGCCTGTGACATTGCAGAATCCAAGAGTACTTAAAGCTCCAGATATAGATCAATGTATGGCTTGGGGATTATTTTTACGGTGCAAGCCAAGGTTCTCCAAGTATCTGTGGTGCAGGAGATGTTCTACACCTATCAGAAAATCCTTTAATTTGCATTTAAATCAGCTAGTGAACAAGGCACCAATGATCGGGCTGAGTTATTTGCTTCTCTTACTAAATAATGCATCAGACGGAGGTACATCCAATATTTAAGTTCTGGGTGATTCGAAGCTTAGGGCAAATAGAATGAACAAGCTAGATAATTTTTAATACTCGTTCTGATTGTGGAAAAGATCAGAGAGGTGAGGCATCTGTTTGTCTTTGTCATTTTCAACATGTATTCAGGGTATTAAAATCAGAAGGCTGATAAACCATCTAAGGAAAAAATATGACTTCAAGGCCAGTTGTTTGTAGCAGAAACTTCGGAAGAAGATTTTGCACCTGAAGCAGTGTTATCCATATACCGATGGACTGTGGATAAGTGTAAAATTTGTTCCGTACTGAAAAGTTGTGAAGCGATTAGAACTTTGTAATAGAGCTCACTAACTCTTAGTTGTAACTTGTAAATTTTGTTTCAGTATTCATTGTCAAGATCAATTTGGATGACTGTATAAGCAGATCTTTTAGATAATTTAAGCTTAAGGTTTTGAAGAAGGAGAGAGACCTAACTCTCAGGGGCATCAGGAAGGCACTTTGCTGTGTATATTTTATTTTCTTCATATATATGTCTCTTTCCATGGAAGCAGAAAAAAAAAATTAGCTTTCACGGAGCATTCAAATAAGAACAAGCATTCTACTAGTGTCAACAAAATGAAGTGCCCCGGCCAGAAAACATGAGACTTCTAGATTAAGAAGGAAGATAAATTTTGGAATCAGTTGTCCTCGGAAACTTGCAATTAATGGTCTTTACAAATTGCAGTAAAAAAACAATATTGACAACAATAATAACATTATTAATCAAATTTAATATTAATAACAGCCATAGATATATATATATATATATATGTAAAAGCCTGCCTTCTATTTATCTTAGCCAACCTATATATTTAAACATATAACAAAAATTTAATCATATATAATAACCTTCACATACCATGTGTTTCTCTCATTTCTCTGATGATGGGTGATGTGTGTTTCTCTCATCTCTCTGTAGCTCACTCAAAACATCAAACTCCAAAACTTCAGCACAAGGTTACCCCAAAGCATTGGTGTGCGATGACAAAGTTAACATAACTATAGAGGTCACCAGTATTCATACAAAATCATGCTAGCTTTACCATGCGAAGATGTGTGGGCCAATAGCACAAACAGAGTGATGAAGATGGACTTGAAGAATTTAACATGGGCCTGGCAATTATCCTATGCAAGGCAACAAATTGACAATTGCAACAAAAGATAAGGAGAAATTTGAAATTGTAGAACAAAAGTTAAGAGTGTAAAATTGGAGGTTAACTGCAATCAATAGTTCAAGTTACAACAAAAGTACTGTTGATTTGAATGTGGACAATGCAAAAACTCAACAAAATGGTAGTAGGGAAAGCTTCTACAAAAAAAAAAATTCACAAGGAAACAGTTCACAACAGACTGAAAAAGGCAAGGAACCCTTGAAAATGCAACCATGAGACGTATATCTAGTTCTTTCTGCAAACTTTGCTCACAAGGTATAGGAGATTTATAACTCATTATACTGCAGAAGAAAGAAAGGACATCTTCTGAAGAAAAATTATGGGAAGATTGTAAAAACTCCTTTGTCAGCATCTCAATTTTTGCAAGAAAAACAGAAAATGTAATTGGAATGAGAAATTGCAAATCTATAGGAGAAAGAAGTTTCAAACTTCACAAAAGAAGAATAGAATGTTGAAGCCAGATTGCAATGTTGAAGTCAGATTGCAACCAGTTGCAATATCAATAACTTCTAAGGATTAGTATTATCAACTTATTGGCTCTAAGTGCTGCTATCATCCATTTTTTAGATTATTATAACAAGTGGCATAAATTTTCAATCATCCAAGCCACAACGTACCACCAGTTAATCCTCCAACTGAACTAGAGCTAGATTGAAGTTGAATTATTGTTGGATTTGACATAATATAAGTTCCAACTTCAATTGCAATACAGTAAACAAGGAAGCAAGAACATAATAATTGGCTCTCACATCATGTTCCAATGCAGCTCGTCGTTCGGATGGTGTGCACCTTGCTATATCTTTAGCATTTGGATTTAAACGAGTTCCTGATCCCTAGTAGATCATACAGGAAAACAAAAAAGAAGGGATTAGATATATTTGCAAATAAAAAGAGGAAACCAACTTTCCATATATATTTTATAATCAAACTATTTATGAATGAAAAAAGAGAGCATTTACCCTTTTTTTTTGTTTTTTGACCTTCTTTCTACTAGGGAAATATAGTAAACTTTGCTCAAAGTTTGACACTTGTTTTGGGAAAAGATTCTAGAAAATACAGTAGGCATTAGATGAAAATGAGACTGGATATAGCTGATGCACATTAGTAATATCCTCACCTTCCTTGCTGTCTTCCCAGCTTTGGCAACAAATATGTCCCAGTTTGGAGAGGCTCCTTTGTTATCTGAAGCACTGCCGAACAGAAAACTATGAAAAACGTTTCCAAACAGAAGACAAAGTAGATCTAAAATTATCATAACATCAGGTCTCCTTTTAGAATTGATCAGAAATATTGCTACATCAACATATTGTATTCAATGCATCACTAGTCAAAATAATAGAAGATCATGTATAGTATACATATTCAACTCAGAGAGATTTGGTTATTTTATATGATCAAATTGTTGATCCTTTACTTTTGTATGAATTACAATTGAACAGTAATCCTTTTAAGGCGATATTGTTAGAGAAAGGACATCCTTTAATTAGTGATTTCTGTATTTTATACCATATTTTATAGCTTCCTTGCTGGTCATTTTCATTTTCATGGTTTACTATATCACTATATGATTGTTTCTCATCGAAAAAAAACAAAAAATACTTTAAGGCACGATAGGTCTCTATCTCTTGCAGGCTCCAAGAGAATAGACGTTGTCCATTTACACATCTATCCATCATAAATTTCTATATTTCTGATTATCTGATGGTTGACCAGAACATGTGATCCATCGGTTTTATTATTATATTATCTGCAAGCAGATAAAGTAGTTATGAATCTGCCAACAACAAAAAAATCATTTACACATCTATCAGTCATAAATTTATATGCTTCTGGACATCCAATTAGAAAATGTGATCCACTCGTTGGAGTGAACAAATGGCAATGTATATTGCAAAGCCTCCTGATATTGTCAGGAAGGAACAGGCACAAGAACATTACAAAGATGGATGCCATGTGGGCATTGAAACAGAAGAAGAGCAGATGTCACGGCATTGACAGGGGAACAGAGCATCAATAGCAGTCAAAAGACGAAGAGATTGGAGGGAATCAAACACAAGCAGACTTGCAGCTGTTATGTGTAGAACCCAAGGTGATTTAGAGAGGGCACCAAGCTTGAAACCGTTACAGTTTTGAAGAACTAGAGCTAGAACCATTAAGTGCATGAAGAGGATACAAGAAGGCCAAGAATTGAACTGCCGTGAAAACTATGAACAAAAGGAAAAACAAGAAGACTAATCGCCACAGACAGAATAATAAACCCAAAAGAATGAGATCTATAAAGGGAGATCAAAAAGATTGAGATTGGATGCAGCTATAGAGACATTTAAGCTGCCATAACATTTGGCCTAGAAGTAAAGAGTAGATAGATAGAGCTAGATGAGTGATATTTGTAATTCTGTTCTATTTCCGATTTTCATTGATAAATGAGTAGATGGTTTGCCAAATGTTTATAAGAATGCCTGTTAAAGATATTGTCTTCTGAAGTTTGAGAGCTTGACAGCGATAGCTCTGAGAATGTTTTGATCATAGGGAGAATATATGTGTATACTATGCATCAGTCTACCAGTCAATGGCTGAATGGCATTTATGAAACCATAATGGCTAAATGAGCACGAAATTGATTTAAAGAAAGAGATTGCATCATTTGTAATGCTATTACTGAAGAACTTAGCATGTATGAGGAGGATGCCTGTCTGTGTCTCAATAATGTCATATGTGCAGGAAAGATGCCAAAGAGATCATCGAGATATGAGACTCGAGAAGAGTCCAATGCCAGAAGAGAGGAAAGCTCGAATGCCTTCAAATGGATGGATTGTGTTTTCCAATAGGAACGCTACTTTAAGCCTGTTGCAGAAAACAAGAGACAGAAGGTTGCTACTGCAGAGAGTCCAAAGGCTGGGAGCTCGCATTTGTGAGAGAGTAATGAGAAATCTGTTAAGTAAAGGTGCATTGTGGAGGACTTATTATGCCCACTGCATATTCCATTTTGCAGGGACCTGCAGATCTACCTGCATTACATAATTGCATCTAGTTAACTTTTCACCAATGGTCTAAGTAGTTTTTTGCTAGGAGGGTATTATCTGCAAAAAGCCAACATGTGGTCTATGGTGAACTTCAAAATGACAGAACAAAACCAACCCACATGAAAGATGACCATTAGAACTGTCTTGCATGCATGGATGACTATAAAAAATCAAGCATGATCACAAATATGAATCCCGATGTTATAAATTTCAACAATAGCTCGAGACACAATGAATATCTTTATGCTAGAACAGCAGCAAGGTGAGTAGTTTGACTTCCATGTAGTCCCCGTTGAATCCTACTCCATTGATAGAAAAGCTATGTTAAGTAAATAATCAAGCTTACTTCCCTGTCTTCATAAAGTTGCCTGCAACAACCCCAAAAAAATTTCAACCAACCAACACCCATACAAATAGAACACGCCCTATTCCGAGCATGCAAAGACAGGCTAATGGGCTTTTACCATTCACTTTGCTCTTTCAAGCAACGTTGTTGGATCCTTTTAAATGAGGGTCAATTGGAAGATGCCCGTGTCCCTAGGGCCGGTATGATTCCACATATGAATTCCCGATGTTATAAATTTTAATAATAGCTCAAGACACAATGAAAATCTTGATGGCAGAACAGCAGTGAGGAGAGTAGTTTGGCTTCCATGGAGTCCCCGTGGAATTCTACTGCATTGATAGAAACACCATGTTAAGTGAATAATCAAACTTACTTCCCTGTCATCATAAAGTTGCCTGCAACAACCTCAAAAAACTTCAACCAACCAACCAATACACATACAAATAGAGCCCGCCCTATTCAGGGTATGCAAAGACTGGCTAATGGGCTTTTACCATTCACTCTGCTCTTTCAAGCAACTTTGTTGGATCCTTTCGGATGAGGGTGATTTGGAAGGTGTGCCCATGTCCCTAGGATGGCTTCGAGCAGAATTATAAGCGGATAGACCATAACAGTCGAAACTTTATAAGCAGCCTGTGCACTGTAAACCTCCCATGGCATGGTGAGGATGTGGGTACCTGATAACTGTACGGATGGAGCTACGTTGGAGGCCCCTGAGCTTCGGCGGCTCAAAATCAAAATCGAAAAAGATTTCTAGAAAATGAAGTCCCTGAATTTGCCACTTTAACACCTTGATTCAGCCCGAAGAAGATTGCATGAGCTATTTTCCACTGACTGCAGAGATCTTAAGCATTTCCTCAAATTTAAGTTAGCAAATCATTCAACAATTGTTAATATTCCCTCCAAAACTTCAAAACATGTGATATCAAGCTCCCTACAGGCATTTCAGACCTCGGATGAATCGACAGTGAAATACTTATTTTTCTGAAATGCTTACCAACAGCCTACATATTTCATATTTTAGACTTACCATTTTCCCGGGAATAGATGATGTCTTCGTTTCCCGGGAATCCAGAAAATGATCAGCTTACGGTTTTAGGATAATGTTACCTTTTCGATCGCGAATGATAGCTAGACATAGCCTGGCTGCTCAACCGATTCCCATTTTCGCTCGGCATATTAACATTACCCTTCCATAGAGCCGGCGAAAGGCCTCGCTCCGAAAGATGTTCGAAAGGGCTGTCTCCTTTAACGTTCTCTGCTACAATATCCATCGAACTGGACCTCATGTCCTTCGACTACGATCCTGAAATCAACGCAAACCCTTACTGAAGCTTCTCCAAACCCTACAAAAGCTAGCAATGCTGGTCCAATTTCCCAGCCATGACCGCAAAAATACAAGAAACTGAACATTACCATGACAGAACAAGCTCACAAAAACTTGTATTCTTCGCTTTGCGGTCCCGTCCTCACGCTGCTTCCTAAGCACGGCAAAGAATAAGTACCCCAAGCGGTTATTTCCGGGACATAGTTAAGCTCAAGGCTGTGAATGCGAGCCTGCCTCTATCGAAAGACGCATCGGTTCGGGATATCACCAACAATTCCAGCTGTACTGTGTGAAACAAAATGAATGCAGATGGCCAGAGACCAAAGCTTGGGAGACGAGAATTGAATGAAAACCATTCAATGATTTTGTTTTTTTCGTACGCTCGGAGGGAAATAAAGGTTGTGTCGTTCGATTAAATGATACACTTAAATTATGCAGCTACAGTTATTTATAGGATGCCATTAAAGATCGGTTTCAGACATAGACACTTGATGGTGCTTCGACAGGCATACCGGTCATTCATTTAATATTTTATTTTCGGCTGCCGGATCCAACGCAACGCGTTTGGTTCCCTCCGACGCCATCCACCCTCACTCCCGTAATAATATTGTAATAGCTAGTTGTCTCACTGTCATCCCTGGTGGACCTTCGCTGGGTCTCAAAGTTCTGCAGAGAAAAACTCTCCTCCCATATTTTTTATTTGATGCTGTGTGTGAACCGTGTGCGTTGGTTCAGTTTGGATGTTTTTGTCGGAAAAAATTTTGTTATCTAATTAATTTAATTTAGATTGGATATTAAGATTTAAAGTGCTTTTAAATATTTTACTTTATTTAGATTTAATTCATTTTCTTTAATTTAAAGAATAATATTTAAAATTATTTATTATTACGTCCAGTGATAGTTTTAGGGTTATGTTAAGTAGGTACTGGATTCTAGAATTGTAAGTTAAGATAATAAGAGAAAATAAAAATGCAATTAATCAAAAAAATTGAGAGGAAAGATGTTTATGCAAAAGTACTTTTTAACATTGAATATTGAAAAAAATATCCTACTGTACATTGGCTACATCCAGCTATACATTCATTTGTTTTCACTATATGGATGATAATTATTAAAGAGAATATTGTGGACCCAATAAATGAATGTAATGAAATCATTGAACTCATGATGGTGTACGTATCAAAATACAGAAGTCTAAATATGTTATTACATGAAAAAATTTACATATTTTTTAATTAATTTATTAAAATTTTAATTTAAAAGGTAAAAAAACGGTTCCTTTGGGGTGCAGCAGCTAGGGTTTAGTTTTAGCTAGTCACTTTCTTTTTTTTCTTAAGTATTTCGTAGATGGAGGCATGCATTACAGGCTTTTTTTGGCATTTGAACCCTTAAGCTCACTTGCATCTCTGTCTATTACCCCACTTCATACTTCAATCATGCCCTCCTCGGCGTTTAGAATCATGTCTTCGCTTTCAGTTTTAGGCAAGAGTTTTCCTTGCTCCTCAGCGATTAGCTTTCGTTGTCCTCGGCTTCAGTTTCTAGCGCTACCAAGGGTCCCTCTACAACATTGGCAGTTGGATTAGTCTTGCCCTCTATTTCTATTTCTGGTGGTGGTTTGAGTGTCGCTCCTTCCTCGAGCCAGGAGAGCTCTCGTCAGATGGTGCCCCCTCTGTCTTTCAGCGAAATTGTGAAATATGTTTCTTGCAATCTTCCCTCTGGTCGTATCATGATATGTTGATCCCTTTGTTTGGCTCCCCGTCCTCTGGGATGCCTGTTTATAAAGCTCCCTCGATTAAAGTTCCCTTTGTGGCTAAGACTTTGATGCAACAACAAAAAATTAGAGGCAGGTCTAATCTGCGGGTTCAATGGTATGTGGGTGAGGCTTGTAGACCTCCATTCTTGGATTTCTAAGCAATGGAAGCCTTTAATCTCTGATGATTTGAACATATACCCTTTGGCAAGAGGTTTCTTTATCGCAATGTTTGACAAACTTGAAGACCATGAGTTGATTTATGATTATGGTCTATGGTTCTGGGGCAGTGCAAGACTCTCTTTGTACCCTTGGTTACCTTCCTTCGATCCTCTTTTGGCATCAATCTCGACTACTATGGTTTGGGTAAAGCCCCTCAATCTTCCTTTGCACATGTGGAATCTAACTTCCTTAACTTCAATTGGTAATACCCTAGGCATATTCTTTTGTCGAAGCGAAGACACAAAATACTACTTGAAGCCCACATATGCTCGCATTTGTGTGGAAATGGATTTTAGCAAAGGATTTCTTGTTGAATTAAGTTAACAAGAGTTGGTTATTCATTGGTGCAAACACTAGATTACGAAAACATATATTTTTGTTGTAGAGCGTGCTACAAGACCAAGCATTCCCTCGAAAATTGTCCCAAAGTTGGGAAGATCAAAGCAAAGAAAAACCACTGAAAACCAAGATGGTGGGAGGGTGCCTAATCTAAGTGGATATTGGTGGCCACCCGCCTATTCCACTTGGACCCCCACCATTGTACCATTATTTTTTTTCAATTTTCGTAATTGTAGCACAATTTATTATTTTTGGCAGTTTGCTAAGTCCTAAACTTTAGGAGTCGTTTTAAGGCCCTAAACGACATTTTTTTTCGAAAAACTATCAAAGATGGGCCTTTGAAGTTTCATTTCTCAGATATATCTTTCTAACGGGGTATTGTGCGCATTAAACGGAGATTGTATGCCAAAGTTACGACACTGGGAAGTTGATGTACTAATTTACCCCAACGGGGCCCACAGTTTTGGTGCTTCATCTCCTACAGTTAGGTTTTTGGATGTTTAGGGTTTTCCATTGTTTCTCAATAATAAATAGGTCTGCAAGTCTCGCTGTAACACAGTTCAAAGGCATGTAGCCACCACATCTCTTCTTAAAGATAAGCTACCATTGCCTAAGCTAGCTTATTTCAATTTTGTATGTAAGCATATTTCAGTTCTTTGATGTTAATGAAATGAACTTTCATTTATGTTGCATCTTTGTGTTTATGTTTATCTCTGTCTTCTATTGCATTCTTACATAAGTATGGATCAGTGGTATCGGAGATGTATGCTCCTTCTCTGTTTTCTTTGCATGTCCCTAACATGGTCAAGGTATAAGGAGTTAGGGCTCGAACTGGTTGAACTTTTTAAGGACTAGCCACGCAAACCTCGATGGCCTCCCATGGCGGAAGAAAAGAAAGATGAGGGAGCAGGAGATCCTTTCAAAATATTGCTCGAAGAAGCCCTCGAGTGATGAAGGAACGCAATGATGGACAACTTTGCCCAAATCCTTCGACAGCTACCCACAAGTGACGCATCTTCATCCAGCAGCCACTTTGGCAGCGCCACTCCCTTTAAGGTACAAGTCAACTTTGGCATTCTCATATTTGAAGGTCAGATAGATGCAGACGTCGTAGATAGATTGTTAAATCTGTTGGAAGGATATTTTCGGTTCATGACTTTTCCAATCGGAAAAAGATTACTTTTGCACTCCTCAAAGTCGCCCCCCATGTCAAGGACTGGTGGGAAACCTACTGTGAACAGAAGGACAAGAGGGAACCCTCGTTCTTTTTAGCCGCACCCACTTGGAATTATTTCTGAGACATCATCACGGAACAATATTACCCTGTCGGGAGCTATGAAGATAAATACATAAAGTGGACCACGTTGCGGTAGGGAAGGGACCAAGACGTGTCAGAGTTCACAAATAATTTTCATACCCTTCACATGAAGTTGGGTATCAATGATTCTAACCGACATTTGGTACTCAAGTACCACGGCTATCTACACAAGTACATCTAGGATGAGATGGAGTTCTTAGACATCTCCTCTCTTGGCACCAACTATCGATACGTTGTCAATATGGAGCATAAATTTAAACAGAAGAAGTGAGACTTTGGGTCTGTGAATCTGAAGCAAGGGAAAGGTGCCCCCAAACCGCATAACAAAGGACAAAACCAAGTCGGGGTGACCCAAGACAACTCGTTGAAGCCGCAAGCAAAGAATAACACCACGAAATCAAAGAAGGACATAGGAAAACGGTGTGAGTTCCATAAGAGCCCCACTCACAACATAAGTGAGTGTCAAGTCAAGCAATCATTGGTGGTTGAGCTGGAGGCTTTTGAATCAGATGCTTGTTCCAAATCTGAGTCAGAACCCCATAAGGGGAATGAAAAAAGGAAGCAGATTATTGATGCTGAGCCAAGTGCCATTGTTGCCACCACCAAGATCGAGAAGATTGAGCCTAAATATCCAGAGGAGGGGGATTTACTTTTCCACTCACAAATATGGGTGAAGGAGTCTCTGCCGCAATTCATTATCAACAATGAAAGCCAAAAGAACCTCATTTCAACAGAGGTCATTAGGAGGTTGGACCTACTAGACACACCACACCCACAGTTATACATCATCAGGTGCCTTCACCAAGGACGAAATCTTTGGGTCAGCCAGTATTGTCGCCTTCCCTACAACATCAAGCCCTTCACATATGAGGTATTGTGTGATGTTGCTCCTCTTGAAATTTGTGATGTATTATTAGGCCAACCATACTTGTGGAAGGGTCATGTTGTGTATGAGTCTAGGCCTCGAACTGTTATTATTACTTTGGGCAATAAGTTATACAGGATATTAGAGGTAGCACCGTTTACTGCCATCTCTTTGATCTCTGCGAAGTAATGCAATAAGATCATTTCCTAGACTGAGAAATGTGTCTTCCTTATGATTCGTCCTCAATGCAAGAACAAGATTGTGGCCACATCGACGACCTCCAGATAGGGCTCCTCCGCATGGTAGCAGCAAATGGACAAGGTCATGGAGGAGTACAGGGACATCTTCACCTCACCCACAGGGGTACCCCTACACTGTCAGGTCAAGCACTCCATCGGTTTGACCCTGGGCGCACCGCTACCCAACGGATCCATCTATTGATGCTCTATTCTCGAGAACGATGAAATCAAGAGGCAAATTTAGGAGTTGTTGTAGAAAGGGCACATCAGGCCAAGTTCATCACCCTGTGGGAGTCCGATCGTGTTGGTACAGAAGAAGGACAGGACTTGGAGACTTTGTATTAACTATCGGGCATTGAATAAGATCACTATATGAAATAGGCATCTAATCCCATGGATTGGTGACCTTCTGGACTAGCTTAAGGGAGTCAAATATTTCAGCAAGATTGACTTGAAGTCTAATTATCACTAGGTACCAATCGAACCATATGATGTATGGAAGACTGCCTTCAAATCCAAGGAGGTCCTTTTTGAATGGTTGGTCATGCCTTTCGGGTTGACGAATGCCCCCACAACCTTCGTGAGGTTGATGGACGACATCTTGTGGCCCTTCACCAACTCATTTGTGGTAGTGTATTGGGACGACATCTTGATCTTCAACCAAAGTTGGGAAGAGCACCTTCACCATATTCGACAGGTCCTCCAAACCCTGCGTCAACACAAATTGTGTGCCAATTTGGAGAAATGCACTTTTGGTATGACCCAAGTTCAATATCTAGGGTACATCATTGATGAACGAGGTGTTCATGTGGACCCAACCAAGATACAAGTTATTTGGGATTGCCCATCCCCAACCACTCTAACAGAGCTCCGCGGCTTTCTGGGTCTTGCCAATTTCTACCACAGATTTGTGTTGGGTTTCTCTCATATCACTTGGCATTTGAGTCAAGTCACCAAGGGTGAAGCAAAGCAAAATTATTTTGGTTGAAATCTCAATAGAAGGTGTTTAACAAGTTAACGCATCACCTCTGCTCTGCACCAGTTCTCACATTACCAGACCTGCAACAACCATTTGAGATTGAGACAGATGCCTCTGACTGTGTTATTGATGCAGTTCTTACTCAGTAGGGGCATTTGGTGGCATATCACAAGAGACGCTTTCATACATAGTCTGAAAGTATCGCACCTATGACAAAGAGATGTATTCCATTGTGCAAACTTGCTAACAATGAAAGCATTACATTCTGGGGAATCAAACGATCATCCACACAGACCACCAACCCCTACATTTCATACAAACACAAGGAAAGTTGCAAAATGATCGCCATCAAAAGTGGTCTGCGTACCTACAACAGTTCCATTTGAACATTAAGTACAAGAAAGGAAACATCAATAATGTTGCAGACCGCCTCAGCGTACTTTCGGTCATGGCGCTGACCATTGTACTCGACTCTTGTGGACACGATACTTCAAAATGGCCACATCTTTATAAGAGTGATCCAGAACTTGACACCACATACTAGATTCTCCTGGAACGTAAGCAGGTTCCAGACTTTCACCTCGAGGACGCATTATTATGCCACCTGGGGAACCTCTGTGTACCTTCAAGCAAGCATGCCAAGATGATTTGGGAGGCGCACTACAGTCGAGTCGCTGGACAGTTTGGGGTAGAAAAGAAAATGGCAGTACTGCAAAAATATTTTGATTAGCCAAACCTTCGACAGGATGTTGGGAAGTACATCAGATCCTACACTGCCCGAGCCATTAGCAAACCTACAATCAAGAATCAAGACCTATATATTCCTATGCCTACTCTTGTTCGACCTTGGGAATCCATCTCCATGGATTACATGTCGGTTCTTCCTTCTATTAAGCATGGCAACGACTATGTTTTCGTGGTCGTTGACAGATTCTCTAAGATGGCCATTATGCGCCTTGCAAAAAGAGTATCTCAACAGAAGCCACTGCCAAACTCTTCTTTAAACGAGTACGGGTACACTTCGGCATCCCAAAGTCCATTATCTTAGATCGGTACAGTCGGTTCCTAAATTCATTTTTCTCAACCCTCTAGTTGTTGTTGGATACCAATCTCACTAAGTCCACAACCTTTCACCCCCAAACTGATGGTCAAACAAAGGTCGTCAATAGGATGATTGTGCACATCCTGTGCATGTACAACTCGAAGAACCCACATGCATGGGATGAGAGCCTCTCATATGTCCAACACAACTACAATAGGGCTCTCCACAACTCAACTAGCCACAACCCCTTTCAGGTGGGATTGATATTCCAACCACTATGTCCCATTGATGTCATCATACCATTTGCAGCTACTAAGGTAGATTTGACTCATGTCCAATTTGAAGCTGACAAGGCTAACAGCTTCATTGAGCGCATTCAACACATCTGTCAGCAAGTCCATGACATATTGGACATAAAAAATGCAAAATACAAGCAGTGTCATGATCAACATCTAGTGCCACACAAATTCTAGGTGGGAGACAAAGTTTGGTTACATTTGCAAAAGGAGCACCTTGTTGGGGCCCACCGCAAGCTTCACCTGCTGCAACATGGGCCTTACACCATAACTAAGTCTGTAGGAGACAATTCTTTCGAGCTCAGCATTCCATTGTTCCTTGGCTTGCACCCAATGTTCAATGTGGATCACCTTCGGCCACACTTTCCACCATTATTGGACACATCAAACATTGCAGAACAACTCACACCAACAAAGTTAAACCCAGACTGCATGGAACAAGCAAGCACTTATCAGATCATGGACACGTAGATAAAGAACACTCACCAACAGAAGATCCAACTGTATCGGGTTGTCAAAGATGGCCAACTCCTGCACCAAGGTAAGTGACTCACGAGGGACCAAGTTCGACAGAAGTTTCCCCATCTCATTAAGGCACTCAACGCAATGGGGACCATTGCTTCCTAAGGGGGGAGGACTGATCCAGGTGGATATTGGTGGTCACCCATCTATTCCACTTAGACCCCCACCATTGTACTATTATTTCTTTCAGTTTCTGTCATTGTAGCACAATTTACTATTTTTGGCAGTTTTTGGGTTTTGAACTTCCAAAGCCGTTTTGAGGCCCTAAACAACGTGTTTTTGGAAAACGGGAAAACATAAGTTTTTAATAGATGATTGCACTTGAAAGCTGAAGTCCTCTGATGGATCTTTCTAATGAGGTATCGTGCGTGTCAAATGAAGATCGTATGCCAAAGTTACGACCCTAGGAAGTTGATGTACCAATTTACCCCAACGGGGCCCATAGTTTTGGCGCTTCAACTCCTAGGGTTAGGTTTTTGGATGTTTAGGGTTTTCCATTGTTTCTCAATAATAAACAAGCCTTCGAGCCTCATTGTAACACAATTCAGAGGCATGTAGCCGCCACATCTCTTCTCAAAGATAAGTTACCATCGCCCGAGCTAGCTTATTTCCATTTTGTATGTAAGTTAATGAAATTAACTTTTATTTTTGCTGCATCTCTGTGTTTATGTTTATATTTGTGCTTTGTTGCTATCCTGCATAAGTCCGAATCAGTTCCGATTATGACTATTATACAACCTCAAAGTAACATCCTCCTCTAGTTCACCGCAATGAGGCTTACTTGCAAAAAGACATCAAGTCATCAGAGCTCAAGATTGATCCTCCTCAAGATCAAGAAGTTCCAGTGGTAAAATAAGAAAAAGATAAGCAATAGTGTGGAGGCTTCTAATTCCACAATTAAAACTAGTAATTCAAATGTTTCTATAGAGATTTCGCTTGGAAGAAAGACTACTAGGGATGTTCATCCAATTTTGGACAAGGATAGGAACATAGCTTTAAATTTCAAATTCCTCTTGGGCTGATCAGGCAAAAGTGGAATATCTTTCTTTGGGTAAAAAGAAGGAAAATGTCAATAGAAGTTCCTCAAAAAGGGTGATATGACTAACTCTGCATAAAACTTGGGGTTGGATCCAAGTTGGAAAAAAGACAAAAAGCAACTCTCCAAGGATAATGAGAAGCCATTCAAAGAACAAAATTTAAGTTGAGAATGGGATGCAAATTTATTTGGATTTTAGGGGTCTTTTCGAAAGTTTATAGTTGGAATGGGAACAAATTTCTTGTAGCAAGGAGTTCTCTAGTAAGGTTTTGGGTTGATCATGCATGTTCTGACCCAAATCTTCAAGGAATTATGGTCTTTCTTGTTCTTAGAAGAATTGTAACAGTTGAAAGCGCAGAAATATTGTAACAGGTAGAGAAGAATTGTAACAGTTTGGGCGTCAACATTAGATAGATTGTCTACTTCTTGGTTCCTTTCCCTGTAAATGTGCAAACATGAGAAATATGAAAAGGAAACTATAATAAAAGAAATTCCCTCAATAATAAGCCTCAAATAAATATTCATGCGTGAAATAGAACCATTAATCTAGTTAATTGTTAGCTTTGAATCACATATATGAATGTGAGAACATCTTTTTTTCTTTTGTAAATAATAGCAGACTTTTCATTTTCATTTTGATTTTGTAATATTTTTTTTAATTGTCAAGATATAATTACACAAGTATTTAAAGTTCCAATTAATCTAAAATTCTAATTAAATCTTTCTACAATTGGACAATTTAAAAAATTCAAAGTTCTCATTAATGTAGAATTCTAATTGAATTTTTGAACTTTTCTACATTTGGACAATTTTAAAACTTCGAAGTTCTCATTAATGTAGAATTCTAATTGGATTAATTAGATGAATCTAGACGTCTTTTTTTGTTGAAGTTTTGTGAGTTTTTTTATTATTTATTATCATAGTTATTAATGAAAATCAAATCACAATTTTGAATGCATAATGAATTTAACATTTTCAAAATTTTTAAAGCACTTTAATTATATGACCGTGACTAATTAAAATTTAAAATTACAAAGTTTCTAATTTTAATCATATTTTTGAATATATAAATGAAATCAACATCCTCAAAAATCTGAATTCACTTTAATTATATAATTTCAACTAATCTCAACAAATAAAAATTACAATTAAAAAAAATATCAACCAAATTTTAAGCAAAAACTTACTACAATACCTTCCACGCAAAAGAAAAAGAAAAAAACAAAAACAAACACAAACAAACTTGAGACACTCTAATGTATCTAAAGATAATTAAAAACATAAAATATTTAAATGGTAAATTAACAATTTAAATAACATTTTATTATCAAATATTTATTATTATTATATTATTTTTTATTTTTATTGTAAAAAATATATTAAAAATAATCAATTAAATATATTTTAATCTGGAAAATTTTCAAGAATAGATATTAAAACAGTGGTTTGATTATTAAATGTTTTTGTTTATTCAATTTTTTTTAGTTAATTTTGCTTGAAATCTAGAGATTTGGTTGTTTAATTTTTAGATTTCAGGCGTTCCAAAGGGTTTTTGAGTAAATTGAATACAATTATGCATGGAAAAATGCATTTTAAACAACTTAAATTCATGATCTTGCCAAAAATTATGTCGTCAAATTTCAACAAAAAATCCAAAAACATCTAAAAGCTAGAGTGCACCAATATACCCTGAATCTAGATGTTCAAGTGGCGCCTGAAGGCATTCAAGGCCTTCATGACAGCTAATTCAACTACATTTATGGTTGAAGGATGACGACACTACTTGCCTACCATCTCCATAGGCCCTATGCATTGTATGCGTTGGGGTGGCTAAATGGCAAGGAATTGGCATTTATTGTTGGATCAAGATACACAAACATGTTTTACAGTGGAGGGGCCCATACACTTATTCATCTACACAATTGAGACCAGAGCAAAGGTTGGGGGAGTTGGTAGGTGCAATTCAAGTTGTCAGAAGCCAATAGACATGGTTTGGTAGAATGGGCATCTTAGGCAAGGGGGGAGAGGCAGAGGTCGTCAATCGCCTCCTCCCGAACATGTTCATGGGGCTCAATGATTCTACGATGATATTTTGCAACACACACAACACATGGTCGCTAAATAGAGGCTTCGGAGATCGAAAATACAGTGGTGGGCCTCTGGGCACTGAGAAATATTCTTGGACGACACTTACGAGATCAGGAAGAGGTCACGATTGTGGTGGAAAGTCAAGTTATCAATCTTGAATTTCATATGGTCTAGCCTCGAGCAACTCTGCATGTGCTGGCTCGAGCCATGGGATCCAATTCTGTCCACCCCCAACATCCTCCAACTCTTCAGATAATTCCTCTTCACCGAGTCCTCCAGATTCAGTCTTGCAAGGGATTAAACTATCTAGTCCCGAGGAGTTGGAGCCAACGAATAGGGAGCAAAAATCCTTTATAAAACAAAGGCCAATGAGTAGTTTTAAGGAGAAGACATGTGAAGAACCAGGACCATTGAGCAACAAAGTGGAGGACACAAGCCACCAACAACTAGGTAGTAGCAAGAGATAAGCAACATGAGGTGAACCCATAGCAGGGCGTAAACACAAGCTTCAGTTTGACATTAGTTGAATGGGAATGACCACCTTGGTTGAAGAAAGGTCAGGATGATCCCTTAAGTTAACTCTCTTCATGGCCTTGATCGCAACCAAGAATCAAGAAAGCCTTTCTCAGCTTCTTATGTTTATTTGCATGTTAATTTGGTTTTTTTTTATGACACAAACTAGTTTCAAAACATTCAGGGAGCCCATTTGGTTTCCCATCTATGGGCAGATGGTCATCCCCAGACTAGTTCTAAGCTAGATAAGCACTTTAGTTTTTTGCACATGCTAAGTTTAGATGATGTCCGACAAAGAATCTTGAAGTTTGTACTATATATAAATATTTAGTAATCTAATGAATCCTTACTTAAAAAAAAAAATGGCGCCAATATAAAACATCTCTTCTTATTATTTACATATCAAATTAAAAAATATCTCTATAATAACATACTTTTATGCTTCTCGCAAAAAGTAGCTATTAAGAAAAATTAATTGTGATCTCATGTATGCCGACAATGCCACCTTCTCTACTCTTGGCCCAGGGACAATTGGTAAGGATTAATGCAATGCATGTAAGAAGGCCATTGTTTGATGAGAACATCAATTATTTAAAGCTTTCCTTAGTTCTAGCATGATTTACCTTGAGTTGAAATATCACCTCATATGGAGTGGTTGCAATCCTACATTGAGGATGGGGATTCTAGGTCTTTCATGGCATGATATAACGATATCACTACAATTATTATTTGCCTCTCTTTGCATAACCTACTTTGTGTAAGCACTCATGCGTCTCCATGTCTTGTTCGTTGTTTCTATCTTTTCTTCTACTACTTTGGAAGACTTTGTCTCCTATTTAACATTTTCCTTCCATTGTTTTATTCTTCGAACCTACCTGTGGTTTTCCTAGGCCTCCTCTCTCTACTTCATCACTCCCCCTTTGTTCTCAAGCTTTTGTCCTCCCATTGTATAAATCTCCTTCTTGTTATCAATTCCCTCATAACTATCATGGGGTGTTAGTTCTTGTTGGTTCAAATAGTTTGCTCCTCTTTTTATTTCCTAGGCTCTTCCTAGTGTCTTATAATGCCCTGTCAAGGTCACTCACACTCCAAACAAGGTCACAACATGAAAGATATTTTTACTTGAACTCGGGCCTTGACCAAACGTTATTAGGAGCATGCCACTTGGATGGCCCATGAAAAGATTGACATTGCATAACAGGAGGCATGGGTCGATCGTAGATTTCTTTTAGACATTTAGGCGGAGAAAAGTTTCAATGGGTGTCTGACACTAACAACACTTGTTCCCAACAATATTAGTGCAAGTAAACAATAAATTCATACTAGCAGATAAAGACCATTATGAACAAAGTTTTGGTTGAGAAAAATGTAGCCCAAGAAAAAATTATTTTGTGCATTAATGCCTTACAACAATAAATCAATAAATTGGACAACAAAATATCAATTTAAACCAAAAAAACTAAACAACCCGAATTTCCATAATAATGAAGAAAACGATCAACCACCAATACCCTCCCACATGGACCATTTTGGTAATATCTTTAAATTGTTTTTGTTTTTTTTTGGGAAGAATTCACAACCTTCATAACCTAGTTAAACATTTATGTGGTTTGTATTCTATTTATACAATCACAGATTTAAGTATTTAGTCAAAGTATTTTCGAATTCTTGATGTGATATTCATGATTATAGACTTCTTTTTATACTTCTTATCTAGTTTTCTTATTGGTAGACTTGGAGATATAGACTTGTACTACCTCTTGTTAACGAGTAATGCCAAATTAATCAACTTAACTTAAAAATAAATAAATAAAACATACCTTTAGGATAATATTTCATGATAATTGGTTCTTGTTTTTATACCAAGAATGAGATATGAAACTGTATTATTGTTTCGTTTTTTGTTTTTATCAAAATTCAATTGGACTTTTTAATTCTAATAAAATTGTTATTTTAAATTAATTTTAAGATTTTAAATTTAATTGTATATTTTAAATTACAATTTGAGTCAGGTAAATTGTTATTTAAATCATTTTTTATTTATCAATTTTTAATTAAAAACAATAAGCTTAAGTTTTTTTTGAGAAAACAATAGAAATTTCGGTAAAAAAATTTGGAATTTTTGAAAATCTACAATTACCGTTGTCAAGCTTTAAGATTTTGGGTGCCCCACAGGTTCTTGATGGCGTTGAATTTATTTCCGCCATAAAAAAAATGATTTAAACTTCCCATAGTTAGATTTCTTGAAGAAATTAGTCCTTGAAGCTGACCAATGCAATTTATAAGGTTTAACTTTAAAAAATAAATATTTATTTTTCAATATTATTAAAAAAATAAATTCAAACATTTGATTGGACCATAACTTGAAGGTCTTAGTGTAGCTTTTGCACAATACAATGCCATGTGGATAACTAACTCACATATTTTATGCCATAATTTATGGATATGATTATAATGTTCATGCATGATTTTTAGATATTTGTGAGGTGATTTTTTATTCTTAAGAAAATCATCCAAAATTAAAATTTTTGATAATAGCTCATACTAAGGTAAACTAGTCTAGATTCATCTTAGCTCTAGATCTATCAAGCATCGAAGGGGATCAAACCTCCGTTCACTCTAAAAGAGGTTTGCATATCAAGAGATTTGATCATTGGTAGATTCAGAGTTAAGATGGATCTAGACGTTTTATTCCCCCCTTTAAATAGATTATATTCCACATGAATACCATGGGTCAATACTATGGGTTATCATATACCCGAAGCTCAAAAACTACTAGTAACTTTACCAAGTGAAGTTTACCTTAACTACTCAACAAATAACAACAACAACAACAACGACGACATAGAATTTTAGTTTGAAGTTACTTGTATTTAATATAGGGTTATTTTTATTTTATTTTTATAGAGCCAAAATGTTTACAAGACATTACAACTTCTCTACCATACTGGGATAGGGATAGAGAGTCGCGCCTCAACACAATAACATATTTAGAATCAATTACGTCTCACCATGATTTAAGCAAGTATTTTGCATAAAAAATTGGGAAAGAATAAGATGTAAATAAATACTTACCATGAGTTGCTTCCCACCATTATTTATGTTTTGTTTAGCACTTATGTAGAAATAAAATTGTAAATATGTAGACTTGCTAGTGATTACTACCCACTAAATTTATGCAAGTCAATTTATGAGTTTCTACTAAAACAAGACCATAGAACAAAATTTACCTACTGACTATTATTAATTTAAAATTGACCAATATAAATTATAATTTTAATTTAGAATTGACCAATATAAATTATAATTTTTAAGTTAAAAACATTTATTTATTAATGATATATAACTTCTAACTTCATACAATAATTATAATACTATATTAATTAAACCATCCACCATATATTATTTAATGATATAACTTGTAAAAACAGGGACCATTTGTAACCTTTCCTCTTTGCGTAAACTTATAAAAATACAATAAATTTGTTTTATCGTATGGAAGATGTGAAAGTTCAACAAAACCATCGTAGTCAAAAGTAGGGGTCGAACCTTGAGATTTGTTGGAGTACAAAATTCCGTGAAGCGAGATTAGGCGAACCTTTAATACAGATTTGTTGAAGCGAAATTTTTGAAAAGGAGTTTATATAAATTAAATATTATTATTTATAGATAATTTTAATTAAATAAGGAGTTTATATAAATTAAATATTATTATTTATAAATAATTTTAATTAAATATATATGAAAATTTTAGTTATTTGATAAGTAAAAATATTTAACTAGGAGCAAAAATTTGTTCAAATAATGGTGATGAGCCAATTTTAGGAATATTTAATTGGGAAGTAAGAATGGTGATACCTATTAAGTGTAAGTTAATTAGTTTGTATAAAGTTTAGTCTCATCAAATTTTAGGTTTAAATTTTATGAGAAGAGATAGAAAGTGAGAAGTATTTGTAGAATATTGTTTTAAAAGACATTTATATTTTTTAGGGTAATTCTAATAACATTTTATATTTTAATAAATTATTTTTCTATCAACATTATTTTTGTAAGTTTGGTAGGATTATATTTTATCATGTCTAACTTTTCACTTCGATGGGAGAATAGCAAGACTTTGGGTTCGGTGAAACTTCATTTCCATGACTATTGTTAATTGAGCTACCCAAAAAAACCTATCAACATTAAAATTAACCCTAACTTAAATTAAATAATTAATTATATATATATATATATATATATATATATATTATTGCATATAAAATTTCGTACCATATAATTTTATGTTTAAATTTTATGAGAATAAATAAAAAGTAAAACTATTTATAAAATATAACATTTATATTTTAATTAAATTTAACATAATTCCAATAACACCATCTTATATGTGAATAAATTATTTTTTCCCATTAACATTAAAATTAACTCTAACTTAAATATATATATATATAAACTCAGTATCTATTAATCACAATAAACATAAAATAAAAATTATATATAAAACTTTAAATTACATAATCTTAATAATTAAACTAGAAAACCGTCGTTAATTACGGTCAAACGATCGATTAATCTCAAAGCTGACTAAGGGATACTTAAAAATATATTAAAAAGGGGAATCCCCAAAAGTTCGTTGATTAGATGAAGGAATTGAAAAGTGAAAGAGTGACATCATTTTCCATCATAGGGAAATGTTACGTTGGTCATGTGTTAGTTGGGGCTTTTCATATTTTAACGTTTAGTTGTGGTCCACATTGTCAACTTTTCTTACCAAACGCAAGATCCAATGTGGTTACAGGCGGGGATAATTGACTTTTACTACTCCAAAAATACCATAACTCCTTTGCTATCTGCTCCACCTACATGCATTTTCTGCTCCACCTTGATATAAAAATTATGTATTATTTTTAATATTTTTATTATAAATTTAATATTTTAATATTTAATATTACCTATTTAATATTTTTGTTTTTAATATATAATAGTTTAGTTTATTTTAATTTTGAATTTATGGAGTGTTAAGAAATTAAATTTGATTTGCATGTGAGATTTGATATTTCTAGATACTTAATAGATTTAAAATTAAATAGACCTAGACTGGTTTAACTATTAATTGTAATTATAATTATTAATTTTATGTTTTTATGTTTATTTTTATTTTTAGTTTTATGTAATTTGATGAAGTTAAAATGTTTTATTGATAATTATAATTTTTATTTTATTTCATTGAGGTGCATGGCATAGTGGTCGGGGAAGTCAGTTTCACGCACCCCGGACCATGTTCGATTCCTGCGGCGCAGCAGTTGCTGGCGCGTTTATCCGGCGGATGTTGGCTTATTCCGAAAGATTTGATGGCTGATGACGAGGCTATGATGTGACTGTATATTGTATAATACAATTGTAATATGATTCTTCAGCAGGGACCTACCCCGTGTGAAAAAACATGACAACATTTCTACTATATTGCGCTTAAAGGGCCTGGGCCTTTTGATGTAACAATTATATATTTTAGTGTGATAATTTAAACATTTTATTGGCTTAGTCTAATTTATAGACAAAATGACATTTGTTCGGGATATTTTTTTTGGTTAAGTTTAACCAAAATCCCATAGATATTTTTAAAAGCTTGAGTTTAAGTTGTTTAATAGACTTGGAGTACTCCAGGTGCTGAATAATGCATTTTAAAAAACAAAAAAACCACATTCTTTCTTGAAATTGTTTTACTGGATTCTAGTCAAAAAGTCTAAATAATGCATTTTAAACAACAAAAAACCACATTTTTTTTTTTCTTGAAATTGTTTTAAGGTGAAAAAGTTTATTTTATCTATAAGTTAGACTACACTTGGACTTTTGGCTCCCGCATGGCAATTTTTTTTCTCTTCTGCTAACAAGGATCTTCCACTGTGCGGGGGCGAGGAGGTTGAACCCTAGCCACCTCTGCCCCCGGTTTCGCCTCTGTATCTTAGCTAGGATTGGATGGTTTTCGTTGTTGCAAACGGTGCAAGTTGGTCGTGCACTGACATCTCTTTTGCTAAGATTTGGAGCATTGAGGGAACATGGGCGTGGAGGACCTGGCCGACACTGTTCTTGTTTCATGCCACTGCAACTTCGCTAGGTGTGTTGGGGCTTTTGAAGGTTGTGCGAAAGATAAATGGCAGCTTGTTTATTTTTTGGTTCGTCTGATACAAGAGGAGAGTTTGAGGGGGCAAGGGAGGGGTGGCTACCCAGGCAGCTTTTTCCCCCATTTCGTGCCTCTCTTTATTGTCTGGGATGCCAGGGTTTGAGCTTACCTGACACAAATTCTTTTCTCAGGAGTGTTTTCGCCTGTGGTGGTTCGTTGCCGAGTCTGAGTTGTTCGTGGTCCAGTTGGTTCTGCTGTCTCTCTCTTGGGGCTGCACCATTGCTATTTATTTGATGTGTTTTGTAGTGGGTATGGGGTTTCTCTGTTACCCTCTACATGACTACTCCAGGGCTCAGTATTTTGCCCCTTTGGGGTTTCTAGGCCCCTATTTCTGCAAGATTGTTGGGGTTTCATACCCGATTTTTTGTCTTTTGCCCCGAAGACTGTACTTCTGGTTTTTTCACGAATACTCTATTTGGAGTATTGAACTGTAAGTGGCTCTACCCACTATTCTGCATATGCTTTTTTCATCTACAACATGTAATTTTCTAAAATCAATGAAAATTATGCTTTTTCTCCCTGCACCAAAAAAAAGAAGAAAAAAGAAAAAAAGAAAAAAAGGTTAGACTACACTCATTTTATTTTTAGAGTTTTGTTTTCAATGTTGTTGTTTAGTTTTTTAAGGTTTTGATTAGTTTTTTATTTTTTTATTTTTTAAATTTGGTAATGATTTGTTAGGATCATTTAAGCTATGTAGTATATACCAGCCTATATCCATCTTAACTCTGGATCTACTAAGCGCCTAGAGGGATATCTCTTTTCACTCTAAAAGAGGTTTGCACTTCAAGAGGTTTGATCCCTCTCTTGGTAGATCCCTAGTTAAGATAGATCTAGGGTGGTTTAATTATTAATAATTAATAACTATAATTATTTGTTTCATTTAATTTATTTTGTAATTGTACTTATTTTATTGCTGTGTAATTTTACGAGTCAAAATGTTTACATAACATAACATAACCTTACAACATCTCTTCCATATTGGGCTAGAGAGCGCCTAAAATTGTATCACCGAACTAAAAAAAAACCAAAATGTAGAAGAGATAGACAACATTATTTTTAATTATTATTTAAATTTGATAATATAATTATTAAGGAAGTAGTTTTATGTCGTTTAAATTGTATTTTTAAACATCCAAATATTTTAAAGTATTTAATTTTAACTTTTTGAAGGCATTGAATCTATTTATGCATTTTAAAATGCGTTTTGAATAAAGAAAGATCATAATTTCGTCTAAAATTGTATCACCGAACTAAAAAACCAAAATGTAGAAGAGATAGACAACATAATTTTTAATTATTATTTGAATTTGATAATATAATTATTAAGGAAGTAGTTTTATGTCGTTTAAATTGTATTTTTAAACATACAAATATTTTAAAGTGATAAGTTAAACATTTTATTTTTTGGGGCTCTGTTTTCAATGTTCTAGTCTAACTCTTCTAGGTTTTGACCCCTTTTTTTTGGGTATATCTTCTACTTAATTTTGTTCAAAATATGGCAAGGATTTGTTAGAATCACATGTTTGAGCTATGTAGTATGTATAATCTAAGCACCCCAAAGCTTTCTAAGGGCATTAAATCTATTTATGCATTCAAAAACACATTTTGAATAACAAAAGATCATAATCTAGCCCAAAAATGATATCATCTGATTTTAAATAATGAAAAAGCATAACATATAAGAGTTTTTTTTTTGGATGTGGTTCATAGACTCCAAAGATCGATGATCGCTACGTCCACGAAAACGGTCCCGAGTAGATCCACCCGAAGGGATCAATGTTGAAAATGCAACAAGAAAATCCTAGTTTAATTTTGTCCTTTAATAAAATTGGAAATAAAATTGTAATTCCACATCTCATGACAACTTGTATTAGTTAATTAAGTTAATTTAACTTAGTTGGCTCAGTTAATCCGAGTTAAGGGTCTAACTAGAGTCATGTAGAGTGTATCCTACATTATAGGAGCCTTGGTTGAATTTATTTTGAGTTGTAATTAATTAATTCAGTTTAATTAAGTTAAAGTCAGTTAAACGAGTTCCAATTGATGGAGGAACTAGTGGGAGGCCTAGTAGTGTGGCGTTGCCTCTAATGGAGTTTGGTACTGCCTGTAGTGACCAACCAATAAACTAAAGATTCACTCATAAGTAACTCTTGCATGTTAGATCTAAGAAAGACCCAATTGAGATTGGAGTTCAGGGACAATGTACTCTCAGTTGTATGATTATCTGAATTGTACAGGTGGTGAATGCAGTCAGAAGAAGGCCTATGAGGATTGTGCAATTCATATTGAGGAATTTCCCTAATTAATAGTATCGAATTCCTCGAGGAATAACATAAGGAAATAGGGATTGGGCAAGCAGAAAATTGGTTAAGTATTGGTTTGGGCTTGTCTAGGAAGCAATGAGACAGATAAAGATAATGTAGAGGTTGTTAGGGTTTGAGAAAAGCATTGTAATTTTCTCATATTTTCTGACTAATGCAATATACAAATAGCAAGGTTTTTACATGTGGCTTTCCCTAGGAACCATTGTGTAATGTGTTGATTGAATTCTTTCTCTTGTATGCTTTGTGATTTCAAGATCGTTTAATTGTTTCCGCTAATGAGTAGAGTAGAATCAAGTTTATTGTTTTTGTAAATTACAATTAGCAGTTTGAATCTACAAGGAATTTCTACATGGTATTAGAGCAAACATCACTCTAGAAGAGGAGAATACGAGTTTGTCTTTTGTAGGTGAAATTGAATTTGTAGTATCATACTTCAGAGCCAGCAGGATGTCGTTCTACGGATTGAGACTTGAATATTCCCTTGAGGGTAGTTCGAACTGTATTGGTTGGAAGGACATGATGGAGGCAATGTTGGAAGACCATGAGCTTAAGGAATTCATAGACAAAGATATTCCTAAGCCTCCAGCAACTGATGCTCAAGATCTAGCATAGTGGAGAAAATGTGTTGCAAAGGTGAGAAGGATTATCCTAGAAGAAGTTCAATATCATATTGTCTCGAACCTCCATGGTAAGGAAACTCCATATGCAATGTGGAAGGCCTTGACAAATCTGTTTCAAAACAATAGTGACCACAGGAAGTTGGCACTGAAGGACAAGTTTAGGAAAATCAAGATGGAGAAGGGCGACACAATACCAAAGTAATTGACCAAGTTCACCCAATGTCGGGATGAGCTTGGAAGTGTTGGTGTGACAATTTCTGAAGACAATCTGGTCAGCCTAACTCTTCTAGGCCTTCCCTAGAGCTGGCACAACTACTAGGACTCAACAAATGGGAGGGAGAAGCTACCAGAGTGGGAGCGTTTGTGGTATGACTTGGTGCAAGAAGAGATTCGGTGGAACACGAAAGATGGGACCTCATCCAAAGAAGTGGAAGAGGATTTTTCATTAATCAACAAAGAAAACAAATCCAAGGGAAAGTAGTCCTAAGGTGAGGAGGGAAAGAAGAAAGACTTGTCCAACATCAAGTGTTTTCATTATCATGAGTTCGGGCACTATGCCATGAAATGTCCATAGAAGAAGGAAAGCAAGAAGGAGCTTGCAGTAGCAACACCAAGTGAGGCTCTAACTTCACAATTAAAGCTTCATTTTACTCTCGTTACATGCATGAAAATCACTATAATGGGAAGCATGTGGTATCTCGATAGTGGTGCCTCATTCCATATGACAAGAAATAAAGATCTCTTTAGTGACTTGGAGGAGAAAGACTTTAAGCAAAACACAGAGTTTGGAGATGATGGGAGGTATAGCGCGACCAATATTGGTACAATTACTTTTCATAAGGAGTCTGGATCCTCTCACAAACTCACAGATGTGATGTATGTTCCAGGACTAAAGAAGAAACTTGTTTCCCTCGCGATATTGGGAGACTGTGGCTAGGATGTGATATTTAGCAAAGGAAAAGTTTTCCTTAGACACATCGCCACAAGAAAGGTGAAATTGATCAGTGTGTGAGTCAAGAACCTGTCTGCACTTGAGGTATAAGATGCATGCAAAGCCTTGAGGAGCAAGGCAAATGTTAGAGACTTGGTGGTTGAGAGGGAGCATGAATTACCTTCTCAACATGCAGCCTCAGAAGCAACCTTAGCAAGTTGTGGAGCAGTCACAATTGGAGAAGCAAAGAGGAGGCCGAGTAAAGACATCCACTCAAGAATAGACCTCCAATAGGGGGGAATTTCAAGCTAAGTGAGTAGAGGGAGCACATGTAACCATACCTCCAAGTGAGAGGTGGGGCAATGTGAAGCAATAGTCCCAAGAGTGCATAAATTTGGGTAGGATCCATTGAGGTGTCTTTGTCGCATAGATCATTACCTTGGTATGGGGGCCCACAATATTCAGTAGTAGGAGGATCAGTGCCAGTCAGATACTGAGGAGTGTAGAGCAGGAGGCTTAGTAGCAAAGTCAGCAACAACACAATTTTTCCTAGTAGATAATTGCAAACATAGTTGATTCAATTTATTTTGTTTGTTTTGGATGCTTTTTAGTTGCAGATGTTGCAGTAGCAACAAGAACAATGACAAGTGTTGCATGCAAAACATTCCAAACATATTGGATTGGGATAGATGTGAATCCCTTTCTTGTTGAGAGGGAGTGTTGAAAATAGAAACAAGAAATGTTGAAAATGCAACAAGAAAATCCTAATTCAATTTTATCCTTGAATTAAATTGGGAATAAAATTGTAATTCTACATCTCATGACAACTTGTATTAGTTAACTAAGTTAATTTGACTTAGTTGGACCAGTTAATTCGAGGTTAGGGTCTAACTAAAGTCATGTAGAGTGTCTCCTACACTATAGGAGCCCTGGTTGAGTTTATTTTGAGTTGTAATTAATTAATTCAGTTTAATCGAGTTAAAATCAGTTAAACTAGTTCCAATTGATGGAGGAACTAGTGGGAGGTCTAGTAGTGTGGTGCTGCTTGTAGTGATCAACCAGTTAAACAGAGATTCACTCATAATTAACTCATGCATGTCAGATCTGAGAAAGACCCAGTTGAGATTAGAGTTTAGGGACAATGTACTATTAGTTGTATGATCATTTGAATAGTACAGGTGGCACATGCAGTTAGAGGAATACCTATGAAGATTGCACAATTGATATTAAGGAATTTCCCTAATTAATAGGGGCCTAATTCCTTGAGGAACAACGTAAGGAAATAGGGACTTGGGCAAGCAAAAAATTGTTTAAGTATTGGCCTGGGCTTGTCTAAGAAGTAGTCAGATAGATAAAGATAATGCAGAGGTTGCTCGGGCTTGAGCAAAGCAATTTAATCTTCTCATATTTTATGACTAATGCAATATATAGATAGCAGGGGTTTTTAGTTGTGGCCTTCCTTGGGAAATCATTGTGTAATGTGTTGATTGAATTCTTTCTCTTGTATGCTTTGTGATTTCATAATCGTTTAATTATTTTCACCGATGAGTAGAGTATATTCAAGTCTATTGTTTTAGTAAACTACAATTAGCAAATTGAATCTACAAGGAATTTCTACAATCAATCCCACTGGATCATATTGGAACCTAACCCTGAGGGTGTGGAGGAGAATTGACCCCGTGACCTCTCATAGCGAGATGCTTATGCGATGCGTACTCGACCAATTGAGCTAACCCTCAAGACCACCATAACATATAAGAGTTAAACAACTCAATTTTTAATTGCAATTGCAATTTAATAATATATTTTTTCATGAAATAATTTTATATCGTTTAAATTATATTTTTAAATATACAAATAAATTTTGAAAAATCTTTAAAATATTTTAGAGATTATTTATCTCTCTCTTTTCTTTTGGACAATAATGACCTAATGGCTAAGCAAGAGTTGAGACGTCTGGTATTGACCACAAACACATAGATGTATGTTTATGTGACTTCTCTCTTTTGGAAACGACAAAGAGATGTATATTTATGTGACTCTATTGACTTTGAAAAATAAATATTTTGACTCAATCAAATAAAAATAAAGATTAGATTATATATAAAGATTATATATATATATATATATATATATATATATATATATATATTATAACCAACCTAGATTCATCTTAACTCCTAATCTATCAGGGTTGAGAGTGATCAAAGAACATTGCACTTTGAGAGATTTGATTCCTCTCGAAGCTTGATAGATCCAAAGTTAGGATGGATCTAAGTTGGTTATTAATAATGATAATTTTAACCAATTTCAATTTTTTATTATAGTAATTTGTTTCAAATTAGATAAAAGAAAAAATAATGTTTTGAAGAGGAAGAATGGATTTTCACAAATAAATTAGTGATTTTTTATTCAAATATACATATAAGAGATGTTTGTTACAAATATGGATTATTCATTATTAAAAATGAAAAATTCTAAATAATTTTATTTATTTTTAATATTTTTAGAAAAACTATCTGTGTTAATATATAGTATACAACTTGAGTGGGTCTAATGGTTAAGAACATGTCTCTTTTCCACTAAAAGGTCATAGGTTCAAGTTCGAAGTGGGATAGAGTATGTACATTCCCATAGACTTTAGCAGTCAAATCATTATACGGAGGTGGGTCCCTTATCCCACAAACAAGGGGGTCTCATACACCAATTTGGTCGTGACCTTAAAAATCTATTATTGTTGTTACTATATATAACAAAATTTAGTTTTTGATTTAAGTTTTATAACTTTATTTTAATATAAATGTTTGTTAAATGCATGTAGAGTAAACACATGCATACAAGTGTTATTGTCGCTTAAGCTCGTAATGGGGAATCCAGGTTCCTCATCGTGCACATTTGTTGGCATCAATCAGGTAACCGACACGGTGGAGGGCATGTTGAGTGCCTTCCACCAACAAAATGTAGTTGTCAAAAAAAAACACAAATCCCTCCGGTTATTAACAAAACTTAAGTTATATCGACTGCAGAATGAACTTGAAAATGAAGTCGTAGCCATACACTGCAAATTAGTAGAAATGGAAGAATTGTTTACTGTAGGTTTCCAGCTAACCCCAACAGAAGGTGAGGCCAGTGAAGATGCAACAAGGAAGAAGGGTATGAAAATCAAGAATTAAAGCAGTCAAGATGAATAAAGATCCTCAACTTGGAAAAATTCGAAGTCTAGAAAGTGAGCATGTCGTTACTCTTTTATATGTTTCAAGTCATTAATATTATGTAGATTTTGCTTATATCTACGAGTTTATAACATAATCTATAACAAACATCTATTTCTAGTCATAGGCAAAAAAAATGCCACTAAACTTTTGGACCTCTCAAAATAAAATTACAAAGAAACAAAATAAATTATATAAAAATACAAGCCCTAAAACCAAATTTCCTTTTTAATAAAAAATATACCTTTAATATATATATATATATAACATTTTTTACAACTTTAAATTACTAATAATTTACCAAGACTAGTTTTCATAACTAAACATATTATCAATTCAAAATCTAAAAGAATTTTGTAAAAATAAAAGTTAACCAATTTTATTTGCACAAAAAATATATAATTGGACATCAAAATTTGAAGATTGTAATGAGAAAAATTAAGTCAACAAAAATATTTCCAAATAGCATTGTGAAAAAATTATAAAGTGAAGTGGGGAATATGTTGATTGACTTTGCAAACGAACCAAGTACAAAGCTTTGTCTTCCTGATTATATGACAGGTATAAGTACAAAGTTATTCAACTACTCTTCGTCGTTAGTGGGATGCAAGTCAGAAAATTTCCAATGAAGTAGTGATAGATTAATTGACTTTGTTAAAGGCATAGTTAAAAGATTTGTCTTCTGGAATGTATGGTAGGTGTGAGTACGATGTTTTGTTTCTTTTACTTCATTATTGGTGGGAATTCTCCATGGTGTAGAGTTTAGCATTTTACAATATAAAGGGAACACAAATTTCGGCACAATGTAAGGCTAATATGAAGCATGAGAAAGGGGACATTGATCCATACATACGTGGATACGTTTTCTATGTTTTACAAATTAGGGTTAGTTAAAACTATATTATATTATATATATATATATTTTTAGAGTTATATATGAAGAGAGGGGATGGACATGATATTTAGTGTTTTATAGGATTAAGACATTATTGTCATAATTTCTGTTTGTGGAATGGTAATTAGTTTGATTATCATTTAGTTTCACTGGTTTCGATATCTAAATTTTGTTATGATTTCTAGTGAAAGAATAGTGGGTTGGACCTTTTATGCCTTGCTACCAAGCAATTGCATATGTTTGCCTTCTGTGTGGTACTAGTGTATTGCTCTATGTTGCTCTCTATTGTTTCTTCTTTGTAGGCTCGAGCAAGGGGTTTCTTCCCTTCTTAATACTTTTGGTCTTTGTATCCTAGACTATAGACATATGGCTTGCCACACGTATGGCAGAAGAGGATGAAGTGGAAGACGCCATCAACCTGTGTCTCATGCCCAATAGAGGCTTCATCTTCAACTACACTTTTTGAGGAGCAAACTAAACTAGAGGTTCATTTTGAGGTGGAATCCATTGAAGTAGAGACACCGATGGAAAGGGGATTTAGGTGTGATGCAAAAATAAAAAGGCCATTGCACCTAGGGTTTTAGATATTGGAAACACCATAAACAAAGACACTAAATATCTAAAAATTATAGAGTTATATTAGCAAATTAAGATCATGAGTAATAAATTCCTAATGGAGAGGAATGAAGCTTACCAAGAGATTCTTCTTCAACTAAATGAGCTACAACTTCAAGTTAAGGGAGTGGATAACAAAGTCACAAATTCAACTAAAAAGACTTTTAGTACGAGGTACACAAAAGATGGAAATGTTAATGCTCAAGCTTCATAGGAGGTCATTAATATTCCTTCTGATTAATTTCATTTTTTGTTTTGTTTTGTTTATTTCATACAAAAATAACAGTTCTGATGTTAAATTGATGACTAGAAATAGTAGAATGGACAGTTACTCTTCTATACATGATTTCCTTATGTATAGCCTCAACTAGGATTGCTTAGCTAAAAAAAGGTGGATTAAGACACCACTTTTTTTGTTGGTTTGGTTTCCCTACTTATAAGTCAACCATCATGGTTATTAAACATTTTTTCTTTTAACTAATATAAAAACTTCATCAACTAACTTATTATATACACATACATATATTATATACATACATACATATATGACAATAAATATAGTAAAGGGACTTTGTATTAAAGCAGAATTACACAACAGTGCATTCTTCAAAGCATTAGAGCTCAACAAAGACGCATCATGAACATGGGTCTGAGATTGAGGAAGCATATGATGGAAGCAGATATGGGGAGGTCTCTACTCACAAAGGAGAAACTAGAGAGTTTCCCTTCGGTTATATTGCAACAAAATATACAAAACCATAACTAAAGCCAAGAACACAAGAAATATAACAACGCTACCTTGAAAGACCAACAATGTTAGTTAACACTTAAGGGGGTCCTCCTGGACCACGAGGCATGGTTTGTAGTAGTCTGGATCATCTAATAGAGGGAGCCTCGAGGAGGTTGGAAACTTAGAGTGTCGCTGACATGGCCTTCATAACCATTGACTTGACTGTTGTGGCTACTGCTTTTTCCACAGGAAGGACCCGAATAGACAGAGACAGGTTTTGACTTGCTGCATGACTAGCGTCGATGTGGCGAGAGGCTACGAGGCCTGTCACGGGGAGCGTCTACATGCACTAGAGAAAGCGAGGAGTCATCCATTATATCAGACGAGAGATAATATGAACCCTAAAGTTGCATACCAAGAATTGGGCAATTTGGCGATAAACAAACTTTGCATGATGTAAATGGCATTCCAAGTCTAACACATTTCCTTCCAACACACATGTTAATGTCTTCCTGGTCTTGGTAATGGCATCCCAAGATGTTGCACAAGGCCCAAAAATGGTCACCCAAGACCCATAGTTCACATGCTTCAACATCTGCCACCATTCTTCTGAAGTGGTGTGAAATACCGCAATTAAAATGTACATCCTCGTGCCCATGTTAGGGAGGGTGAGAAAGTCGACCTCGCCCACAACCACCTCTGCTAGTCCGCCATTTTTCTCAGACCATAGTTGTAGAGAAACCAAATCCAAAGCTTTGACACTAAGCAGAATAACCACGTTCGCGCGACTAGAGGAAATGATGGCCATATCAAGAACTCCCAATGTTTTAATGAGGAATCAGAGACGTCAGACACCAAATGAAATCACAATGTGCTTTAAATGCAAGAAGAAGGTGAACTTGACACCACCACCATGCTCCAAACTCAAAGCATGGTATAAAACAAACCAAATACATCAACAAAATCCAGCATAAATCTATACATTAGATTCATTAAAAATATTAATAACTTACACTATTAAACTACCTATATTCTCAACATTACTTAATACATAAATAGCTTTGCCACCTAAAATTTGAAAATTAAAAACCGAATTTAAAAATATAATAAATAAATAAATCTCATATGCTTCATATTCTTAAAGTTCTATTTTAACCTAATATACCACGGTTATGACAAACTTATCAAAATATTAATGATATAAAACGACAACCAATTTTGATAATAAAATAAACATTAATATTAAAGAACATTAACATTGAAAATATCGTTTTTTTTTTTTAAAGAATTAAAAAAAACCACACACATAAATTTCTAAAGAGACAAAAGCATGACCACTTTCTATGTACAATCCACTGGCATAACACTCCAAAACAAAAATCAACAATAACAACTTGAAAAGGATGTTTCTTCTACCTAACTTTAATATTTGGTAAATAAAATCCCTTCCACCTAACTTTAATACTTAGTAGATAGATTTTGAATTGACAACTGCCCACATTAGCAAGATAATAGAGAAATTACCATGAAACCTTCTGGAATTTTGGGTGGCTCAACATGGGAAATGAAGCCCCAAGTGGCGTCACCTTTCCACCATATAGTCAACCCTACTCAAGGATGGGTACTTAATTTTGATATAAATACGTTTTCAAATTTTTATAATTAATATCTAACATGGTCATAATTTTTATATAATTTTTTACTTAATCATAATTTTTGATATAATCTCCTCTTTCATGGTATATGTACTTTGACAAAGGTAATCACTTTAAATATACCTATGATCATCTCTTAGATAATAAAAGTGGACACCAAACATTATTTATTTGTAAACATGATAATGTTCCATATGTTGACATATTTTTTATAATATTAACATTATTAAGATATTTATTTATTGAACATACGTTTTCATATATAATAAATATAATATTTATGTTGTTTGTAGTGATAATTGACAATTTAATTTTAAAAAAAACATGGTTATTTATTAATAATTATTATTTCTAAACAAGTAATCTAAATTTATAATTAACTATAAATAATATAACTATAATTATTTAAAGTTATATTAAATATACAATTTTCTTTTAATTTATAATGGTTATCATATAAAATTATAATATATAAAAATGTCGTTGAAATGATAAATAAAAATAAAATTATTTCCTATCACATTTTTGATTCGTTTTAAATCATTTAATATATTTAAATTTTTGAAAGAGTGAATATCATTACTAACAAAATAAACAAAATCGAATATGAACCATAAATATAATTATCGATTTAATATTAATAATAATAAATCAATATTTATATTAAAATGTTTGTTAATAAACAAAATCGAATATGACATAAATATAATTATCGATTTTAATATATTAATAATATAAATCAATATTTATATTAAAATTGTGTTAATAAGTTAGGAAAAAACATTTTCAAGATTTTACTCTATATAAAATGGGATTCTTATAAATTCCATTCTATATCGTAGAGATATATTTGACATGATTTTTTTTGTAAGGAGCGTCATTTTATTATTAAAGGAGAGCATTATAAAAGATGGTTCTTTGTATTATTGGCTTGTCTGATAGGAAACAAGTCTAGTAGCATAAATTACGAAGTTTAAAATTAAATATGTCTTGCTTAATTTGTTCAATAAATAAAACGAAAAAAGTGTCTGAGTCTACACGAAACTCCAAGAGTTTACAAGCACAAAGGCTTTGTTCTATAAAGTTATCCAACCAAAGCCAAAACAAAAAGAGACAACGCTTGATCAATTAAGACAGGAAGTAGGAATGTTGTGGAACCTGGAAGTTGTACACATGAGGCAATGGAAGATTAACCACACTAAGGAGTCGCATCAATGGAGCACGAGGAACCAAAGCCCACAAACCATGAGCTGCAATTACCCTCCCACCAGAGTATACATGCCCCTAGAGGAGTCGTATCGACAGAGCATGAGTAGACAAAGCCCATGAACCATGAGTTGTAATTGCTCACCGACCAAAAAACGTAAGCCCGCGACCTCCATCCAAAGCCTTTGACCACCACCCTGAACCTGCAATCATCGTGATGCCCAAGACCAATGGGGAACATATAAGACCCCAATTAGGAGGAAGGGATTTTTGGAGGGTCCATTGAAAAGGCATCCTTAACAAGTCACGAGCTTTAACGAACCAAGAGCCATTGATCATTGAGATGTAGCCAAGGCCTGAATTCAAAGAATGGAGCTACTGAAGACCAATCATAAATTTATACTGAGCCAGAGACTTAACCAAAATAACTTGTAAAACATGAGGAAACATATAACCATTCGTGAAAGTCGAAACATGAATATTAACCTAGGAGGCCAGCTGAAACCCCAAAGCCACCATGCAAATAGGGGAGGCTGAAAATTGCTAACCGATAGACAAATTGTTATGTTCATCCTCCACCGCTAAGAAAACCAGAGCAAACCAAGACATGGGCAAACCAGAGAATGGGTAGATATTATTAGAATGACAGGCATGACATCCCTGCATAAACGTGACAAAAGCAAAAGGTGTAGCTAACAATGATGATTGTCTTGCAGGACTACATACTAAAAATGAAGCTGAGTTTGAAGAAGGATGCCAACTATCCATGACACCACCTTCATCCATAACTGAGGTAATCCACTCCATGCAATGATGAGGTGAAATGATAAACCAATGAGCCGAGCAAGTGATACAGATATTGGGGGGAGGCCCCCAAGGTCTAAAAGATTGAAATGGATCTTGGGGGAGATGCCCCCAAGATCTGAAAAATTGATATGCCACAATAAAAAGAGGAGAATGCCCAATAACAAAACCACAAAGATTTTTTTTATTAAAATGGAGAATAAATGTAAGAGCTACATTGTGGTAGACAAACTGTCCTTTTTATAAAATGTGACTTGTTACTTATAGTATTTTTCAGTTACAATACTAGGGGTCAATTCCATGGGTGAATGAATACCATGGGTGGATGTCCCAATACCATGGGTTAATTCCATGGGTGGATGTCACAATACCATGGGTCAATTCCATGGGTGAATGAATACCATGGGTGGATGTCACAATATAATGGGAAAATACCATGGGTGAATGAATACCATGGGTGGATGTCACTTACAATACCTTGGGTGGATAAATACCATGAGTGGATGCCACTTACAATACCATGGGTAAATTCCATGGGTGGATGAATACCATGGGCTGATGTCATTTTCCATTCGGATCATTCCTCCCTCCTTAAGAAGCAATGGTCCCCATTGCATGAAGTTCCCTCCTGCAAAGCCTTTGTTGAATATGAAGAGCCACTAAAGAGAAGGGTTTTATGTGGTTAACTCATAACCATGATGAACAAAGATCGGAGGATAGAGATACCCTGTAATGCTTGTGACCAACTGTGATACTGACAGTGTGCGGCCTAGCAAATGGACTTTGATGAAGTGTGGGTTTGTGGATGACCCATAACCATGATGAATGAAGATCCGAGGATAGAGATACCCTGTAATGCTTGAGATCAACTGTGATATTGATAGTGTGCGGCCTAGCAAATGGACTTCCATGAAGTGTGGCTTTGTGGATGACCCATAACCATGACAAATGAAGATCTGAGGACAGAGATACCCTGTAATGCTTGTAACCAATTGTGATACTAACATTGTGCGGTCTAGCAAATGGACTTTGATGACAAGGATTTTGTGTAGTTGACCCATAACCATGATGTTGGCTGTTGATGAAGTAGCAAGTGCCTACATAGCCTGGGGTGGGAGGGCACGTCTCCAAATAACCCAAGCCAAATGCTGCTATGTTGGAATTGATGAATGTGAAGCAAGTGCCTACTAAAGTGGGGTGGGAGGGCACGTCTCCAATGGGAACCCGCTCCGAATGTTGGTCTAGAATTAAAATGGACATAACTCTATCAATATAACTCAGAATATTTATTATAACATGTTTTTGGAAGCAGAAAGACCATTTTGCATCTTCCCATGTGTTGGAAATCCTTATCTAGACACCCTAGAATCTCCGATTCGCGTTGCAATTTTTTCCACTGTCACAAAAGTTCTAAAAAAATAATTGATTTTAAATGAGCGATATCTCCCACATCCGAACTTCGATTCGACCCATATTGTTTTTGAAATTGGGTGATTTTTCAAGAGCAGCTCAAATCTATGATCCTTTTTCTGAAATTCTGCACAAAACTTCAAAAAATGATAGGAGGGTCGCCGTCCACCAGTTGTCGTCAGAAAAAAATTCTACAACATAGCTAATTTTAAATCAACGATATCTCCCTCATCCAGACTCTGATTTGGCCAATTTTTTTTTTTGAATTTTGGTTATTTTTTCACAAGGAATCCAGATCTGTTATTTTTTTTGTAAATATTGTACCAAATGTTTCAGATATGATCTGCAAACTCGCAGCGCGTGCTTGAAGTTTGTTGAATATTGCTACAAAAATTTGAAACTCAAATATGCATGAAACCCTCATTCCCAAAGAATCGTAACATGCTTTGATACCACTGATCTGGATCTTGGGGGGAGGCCCCCAAGATCTAAAAGATTGAAATGGATCTTGGGGGAGAGGCATCCAAGATCTGAAAAATTGATATGCTAGAATAAAAAAAGGAGAATGCCCAATAACAAAACCACAAATATTTTTTTTATTAAAATGGAGAATAATTGTAAGAGCTACATTGTGGCAGACAAATTGTCCTTTTACAAAATGCTACTTGTTACTTATAGTATTTTTCGGTTACAATACCACGGGTCAATTCCATGGGTGAATGAATGCCATGGGTGGATGTCACAATACCATGGGTCAATTCCATGGGTGAATGAATACCATGGGTGGATGTCACAATACCATGAGAAAATACCATGGGTGGATGTCACTTACAATACCATGGGTGGATAAATACCATGAGTGGATGCCACTTACAATACCATGGGTAAATTCCATGGGTGGATGAATACCATGGGTTGATGCCATTTTCCATTAGGATCAGCAAGGTATTATGTATGACAACCAAGGCTGAGTTAATTTTGCCATGATAAGGGAATTTAATGAAATGTGCTGGAAATGTAAATGATGGGCCAGGTGGCCTCCTCTTCCATTTGGTCTTATCATGGCAACAATAGACGTCAGGCTCAAGCACCCGTTGTGGGGGAGATATTCTGGATATGTTAATATCATTGGTTAACATTGGTTATTTTGATGCCATGTACACACACCCTATTTAACTCACCATTGTTATTTTTACAACATTTTTAATAATTCTAATTCCAATTGGTATAAATACCACAAGTGAATAAAACTATGTTTCAGATTATACTGTGTAACAAAAGAGTCTATCATCTACGTTATCAATATTATAGTTTGTAACAAAAGAGCCTATCATCTAGGTTGGGAATAACATTGAATTTAAGTGAGTTTAATGTTTTTGATTACCTATTTTTTTAAAGTTCAAATTTTCCTTATAGGTTATAAGTTTAATTTTCTTTTTCATAAAGTGTAAATTTAAATCTAAATATACATATATTTATAGTCACAAACTCTGGATATTTTTCAGTTTTAGATTTATTAAAAGATGTTTTAATTTAAAGATTCATTTAAATTAATTTGAATATATATATATATATATGATTAATAAGGTGAATGTTGATAGGGGAATTATAGGATATTTGGAGAGAGCGGTTGAACGGTAAGAAAGACGCGCGAAGTTATGGTTTGTAGAGGAAAATCAGTGTTGGGTACCATGGAGTGGCAAGAGGGGGGGAGCTCTACTCCCTCCTACAAGCAGGCAATTTCCAATCGCTTCAAGAAACCACTAGAAGCTGTAACCGGGAGTTTAGGAAAAGGGAAATAGGAGAACAGAAACACACAGGGGCAGGAAGATAAGTAGGAAGAAGTCAGAAAAGAGAAGCGAATAGAGGGAGACAGTCAGAAAGCTGAGCACAGAAGTCAGGAAGGACCATGTAAACCTAGGGTGACCATCACACCCCGAGTGGTGTTAACTGATCCAACACTACATGCGCATAGGGAGCACATGGAGAATTATGCAGTGATATGTAAATTCATGGGGTTATGGCCTACGGAGAAAGCTTTAAATCCATGGATAAAGAATCATTGGAAACCTAAGGGAGACATAGATCCGCACCTTGGATCCAAGGGTTTCTTCACAATCATTTTTACAAACATAGAGGATAAAGACAGGGTGTTTGAAGGAGGGTCGTACTTCTATGCTGTTGTAGGCCTCTATATCCGGCGATGGATGATAAATTTTGTCCCGGAACGAGAGACATTTACTTCTGTTCCAGTATGGGTAAGACTCTATTCCCTACATCTGGATTATTGGCAGCCAGAATCATTAAAAGCCATAGGAAATAAACTAAAGCATTTTTTTGAAAATATCAGAGGCCACACTGCGAGGAAAATACACCTCCTTTGCACGTATATGCGTAGAAATGGACCTTTTAGGAGCTCTACCGGATGAGATAATATTAGAAGTATACGATGAAGAATGGGTGCAGGTGGTGGACTATGAGCATGTCCCTTTCCGATGCCGCAAATGCCATGAACACAGGCATCTCTTCAGAGATTGCCCTTTAAACAAAATCGAGAGCAGTATTAAAGCCACCTTAGGGAAAGAAACAGAAAGTTTCACCAAAATGGGAGGTAAAGGTAGAGGAGGGAGAAAGAACCAGAATAAATACAATGAGGAAAAAAAGCTTAATCATAATAGGTTCAAGATTTTAGAAGAGGAAGAGGGGCACGATAAAGAGAACCAGGAACTGGAGGATAGCCATGTAGAAAAGGAAAAGGAGGACATCATGGAGGATAGACGTGAAAACAACCAACATAAGGAGGATCTGCCGAGCACTATGGAACTTGACAGGGACCAAGAGATGACCCCAAGCTAAGTGGGAACGAAGGATCATGAACAACAGGATATTCTTGAAAGGGAACATCTCGATCTGGAAAAGTTCCTGGAGCAGGGACAAACCAAAGGAGTGGATTCATTACCTCAAGAGGAGTTTAACAGAGTGCAACAACTATTCCTCTGGAGAACTCAGGAAAAAGGTGTGGGGGTCAAAAGAAATTATGACTGTCAGGACAATGGAGGGGTTAAAATGATGGAGGCAACAATGGGGCAAACTCCCAAGAACCCAAGTAGGAAAAGAGGAAGAAAAAGACAGAATGAGTTGCTGATAGAGTGTGGGAAACTCATGATCAACTCAGGTAAGATGAAAGACCTAACTAGTTATTCATTTACAAATATTTCTTAATGAAGCTTACAACATGGAATATTAGGGGTCTAGGAAGCAAAAGGAAACAAAGAAATCTTAGCAATAGAATGAAAGAGAAAAGACAAGATATGATATTTATCTAGGAAACAAAATGTTCAATAGACAAAATAAGAGAAATACACAGCAAATGGCTGATTAAATATGAATATCTAGAAGTTAAAGCAGATAAAACAGTAGGAGGAATTCTCACACTTTAGAACCCTCAGAGAATAGGTATCCTAGATGCTGAAGCATCCAGGAACTATCTATCAGTGGTCATCCAACCTTTGGGGGACAAGGAAGTTGATTTATTCACAAATGTTTATGGTCCACGAAAGCTTGAAGATAAACTCAGGCTTCTTACCTCACTAGAGGAATTAAGAGAAAGACATTCGAGTATCCCCTGGATGCTGGGAGGGGACTTTAACATGATCAGATCTCTATCGGAAAAAAAGGTGGAACCAGATCACTTGGTAGAGATTCCATAGCTTTTCAAAATTTCATAAACAACATGAGGCTAGTAGATACAGAGACAAGTAATGGTATCTTCAACTGGAATAATAAAAGGGGAGGAGAGGCTCAAGTGGCCTCAAAACTAGATAGATTTATTATCTCGGAGGACCTCCTCCTTACAGGCCTTGACTTGTCAGCTATGATACTCCCTTATGGTGGCTCGAATCACTGGCCTATTCAACTTGAAGCGTCCTTTATAGGAATTCCAAGAAATAGACCTTTCAGGTTTGTAAACATTTGGCTTACCCATCCCAACTTCATTAGCAATATTGAAAAATGGTGGACAGAGGATATGCAAGTTCAGGGCACAAAAATGTTCCTTATGCAACAGACATTGAAACACATCAAACTCAGGGTTAAAGATTGGAATAAGAATGAATTTGGCAACATCTTTGAAGCCAAAAAAGTAGTTGAGCGGAAGCTATAGGAAATTAATCAGATCCTCATCACAAAGGGCTTCAACGATGAGAGAAAGGGACAAGCTGACTATCATCAACAAGAATGGGAAGGATTATGTAAGCAAGAGGAGATATTCTGGAAATAGAAATCAACGGTACAATGGCTAAAAGAAGGAGAAAGGAATACAAGGTTTTTTCATAAATCTACCATGGATCACAGGTCCCATAATAGGATCTCAAAAATCAAAAATTCTCAAGGAAATCAAATCAATATCCACAAAGAAATAGACGCTGTGCTGGTTCAACATTTCCAAGGAATAACAGAGGAACCTCTCATAGACAGATCACAATTCATCAATGACTTTACAAAGCATATTCCTAAGCTGGTGACAAGAGAAGACAATTATAATCTAAACAAGCCAGTGAATGAAGAGGAGGTTAGCGAAATAATCAAAGAGATGCAAAATGGGAAAGTGCCAGGTCCGGATGGTTTTAATGTTGACTTCTTTAAAGCATGTTGGGACATTTTCAAGCACGATATCCTCGATGTGGTGGAGGACTCAAGGAAAAACAAAACCGTTTTGAAGGCGCTCAACACCTCTTTCATATCCTTGATTCCAAAGTAGGATAATGCCATAACACCAGATAGATTTAGACCAATAGTATTATGCAATGTGGTGTACAAAATCATCTCCAAAATAATTGCAAACAGGCTTAAGCCCCTTCTTCCAACTCTTGTGTCTGAGGAGCAAACTGGATATGTGGGAGGCAGGAAAATTCTCAACAACATCATTCAAGCTCACGAGGTGGTTCACTGACTTAAGAGCAATAGGCAGGCATGAATGATTATACAACTTGATCTAGAGAAGGCTTATGATAAACTAAGCTAGGCATACATCAGGAAAGTTCTAATAGCATATGGCTTTGATCATAAATGGGTAAGTTGGGTAATGGCCCTGCTAACCACATCTAGTTTTTCAATCCTGTAAAATGGTTCACAGTCCAAAACCTTTAAACCTTCAAGAGGACTCAGACAAGGAGACCCACTCTCACCCTTCCTCTTTATTCTCATGATGGAAGGGCTAGGCAAAGCTATCAAAATAGCCAAAGCAGAAGGAAAAATCCAGGGTCTCAAACTTACCTTGATTGGAGATGCTCTAACCCATCAACAATTTGTGGATGATACCATGTTGTAGGGTATACCCACGGTCAAGGAAGCTCTAGCCTACAAACAAATCCTAAGTGACTTTGCAAAGGCTGCGGGTACAGAGGTAAGCCTTACCAAATCAAAGATTTTCTTTTTTAATACTGACATTGCTATTCAGAGAAATATATCTAGAATTATAGGCTTTCAAAGAGATATGCTACCCTCCAAATATTTGGGAGTACCACTAATAGATAAACCTCTAAGCAAAGCAATTTGGGAGCCTATTACTAATAAAATCCAAGACAAAATCTGGCAGTGGACAAATAGGTCTTTGAATTTAGCAGGAAGACTAGCGCTCACAAAAGCTATCCTCCAAACGATCCCCATCTTTATGTTTTCAGCCCTTCCAGCTCCTAAAGGAGTTATGCAACAATTCAAAAATATCCAAAGAGATTTTCTCTCGGGAAAAGGGGAAGAGAAAAAAATGGGCTTTAGTAGCCTGGGAAAAGATCTGTAAACCTAAGACACATGGAGGCTTGGGACTTGATGACCCTGAAACACTAAACAAAGTTTTGGGGGAAAAACTATGGCGAAGATGGCTAAAAGAATCAACTTCCCCTTGGGACAAAAAATTGGAAACAAAAATATGCAAACAATTGGCAAGAAAGGGATCATATTAGAATGTCAGGGCTCATCAAAGGCTCCCACATTTGGAATAAAGCCTAGGAGAATAGAGCAATTGTTCAAAAACACAGTTTCTGGGAAATCAGAGATGGAAACCTTGCTTGGTTTTGGGAAGATAATTGGCAGCAAAAGCCTAAACTATTTAGAGAAGAATTTGTTAATCTCAAGAACTATACTGAAAACAAAGGGTTACTCAGGGTAAATGACTTTTGGGATCAGGATAGAAGAGAGGGAAAATGGAGAATATGGAAGAACCTGGTATACAATGATGACTCCCCGTTGAAGGCATAGGCAGAAGCTTTAACAGCCATCTTGGACCAAAGAAAGATTATGATCTCAGCATCTTCAGACCAATTGAGATGGGGTAAAAACAATGAAGGCAACTTTAACCTTAAAGAAGCCAAATGTATGTCCCTTGCGTTTGACTTTCCAAACCCTGATAGAGTATGGAAGGACCTATGGCAGAACCAATGTTGGATGAAAATCAAACTCTTCACATGGTTAGTGCAACATAAAAAAATTTTGACTTGGGAAAACCTGAGGAAAAGAGGAGTATCCGGTCCATCTAGATGCCAGCTATGTGAACTACAAGAAGAAAATATGGATCACCTACTCAACCTCTGCACTTTCACATCCACCTTGTGGAATTGGGTAGCTTCAATATTCAGACAAATAGACAGGGATATGGGAAGCATTACTAGTACTCTGAAAAACTGGAGGAAAAATTTCTTTGATAATGAAATAATCAACACAGCTTGGGCTTTAGTTCTAGGCTTTCTAATATGGGATGTCTGGAAAGAACGCAATAACAAAATATTCAAAACTAGGAAAGGTTCCTCCCAGAGCATCATGGCTCAGAATATAAGACAACTAAATGAGATGGTAGGAACCCTCATAAAAGCCCCCCCTGAGAACCAACCTAGAGATTCGGATGTGCAGATACTATTACATTTGGGTCTTCAGGGGCTTTTCCCCCAGGGCAAAAACAAGAATGTAAGTCATATAATAACGGATAAGGATTTCTGGGAACCTCCCCCTCATGGTTTCATGAAATGCAATATAGATGGGGCCTCAAAAGGAAACCTTGGCATGGGTGGTTGTGGAGGAGTCATAAGAGATGAAAAGGGTTTCATAAAAACTATCTTTCATAGTCATCTGGGGAAAGCTACTAATAATATGGCGGAGGTCATGGCCCTTGAGCATTGCTTAGAAATCTTGAGGGTCTCAAATCTACATAATACCATAATTGAAGCTGATTCCAAATTGATTATCAATTCGGCCAAGAAAATTAGCTATGGCTCAACTCCAGACAAAGTTTCGAGACATTGACGGCTTCTACCAGTCCATCAATGTATTCAATCCCACTTGCAGAACATGAGGACCCTCAATTTTATACATGTAAGCCGAACAACCAACAAATTAGTGGATATCTTGGCTAATGAAGGCCTACTCTATTCTAAGAGTGATAAAAAATATGACTAGACAGAGATCCCCTAGGGAAGATTGAGGGAAGAATGTCTCAGACAGGTGACTTCAGATAGGTAGTTCTATTAGAGCAAGAGAAATAGGCAGGATGAGGACTAATGGAAATAAAGGACTTTTAGTCTACATGGTGAGATAGTTCATGAAAATAAGCAAACAGGATGTCAGGTACCCAACAAATATCTATCTTTGGTCTTCGGGCGGGAAAGTGTGCCTAGTAATATACAAAGACATGGTTCTCAGGTGGGATATAATATACAAGTATAATCTTCATATGAAACTGAAATATAATAAATATGGACTCTCAATTAGCAATGCCGGGAGTGATGTTAATGCGTCGGCAGATAGACAGATTAGAAGCAATCCTAGGAATTTCGCGGGGCAAACAGCACATAAGTTAACAAGACAAACAAATCCGAAATACACATAAGTGGTGACTTTATAAGGCTTCGGGTCTGTAAGGGTTGTTAAATCCTAAGAAAGTTTCTTAATAAGGTTTGGATCGCATGCATGACAACATGCCCGGGGGTTATCCTCCCTGGCGAACCCGAAATCTTTTAGATCGATGAATCATAAAGCTTATCAGGTCCGATTCAAAGATTAACGGGTGTGCAGTTAGGCTCTTAGAAATAGATTCTCGACCGTGAGATCTCGGGAGGTAGATCGTATGGTTTGGGTGAGGGCTAACATAACAGAGGTCTCATGGTTTTGTTTGGTGGGCCCTTGGCCCGGATTGTGGGCCTTTGGCTCTTTTACCAAGGCTCAGTGCGGCTCGAAAAATCTTTGGACCACATCGCCTTCAGGCTTTATGTATATTATGTAACTTGTTTTTAGGATAAAGTGGAATAGAAGGACCTACTCTTATTGCATCATATATAT
>APFE030546657.1:52464-64854 GCA_000404065.3 Pinus taeda
ATATATATATGACCATCATACCACCCTCTCCATGAGATAAGTGGGAGGGTGGTATGATAGCCGTTTTACCTAGAAATAATAAGACATGCCATGCTGCCCCTCACATGCATGACACCAGACAAGCACTACAATACAGACTATGCCATGATTCGTCATTTTTGGAGCCCAATTTTTTTTATTGTTGTTAAGTATGGGATCACGCAGGAGGATTGAGGAGTGTGAAAGGTGTGGATGGTGCACAACATAGGGTTGGCGTAGGAGGTAAGATGTGGCGCAGGTGGACACTGCGCAGGAAGGAGGTAATGACACCCGAGGGTAGGAGGCACATACAAGGAAATATCAATAATTAGGATTTTGTAGTAGGATGGAGCCAACAAAGGATGTTGTTGCAGAAAGGAGGTTATAGATATTTTGCAGGAGAAGGAGGAATGACAGAATGGAGCAGTTTAGCAAGAAGTTGTTTTGAAGGGCCATTATTACGCATTGACCAGATCATAGATGGAATAAGGAAATATCCCAATGGTTTTTGGGACAATTGGAGCAACCAGGGAGAGGGTTGAGAAGATTCAAAAGGCTTCCATGCAAGGATAAGAAGGAACACTGAAGACAAAACACATGTTGGACAAAGGAAAGATGGAAATTGTCAAGCCTATTCTTGGTTAAGTAATGTTTGATTCTGTGTGTCAGTAGTTGTAGGCATGTATGCTAGATTCTATAGCTATTGGGAAACCCTGTTGTAATGTTCATGTTTATATCTATATTTGAGTTTCACACTATGAGTTTGGTTCTTTGTTTGTACATGGTGTGTATCTGAAAGACTGGTGAGCCTGATGGTCTCAAGAATGTATCACAACGCATAACACCTATATCATTTATGCTAATACAATATGATGGAAGATTGAGTTTCCCCCTCTACATTTCGTGTTGATTTCTAAATTTATGATGTTGTTTGTATCGTTTCGGATTTTTGTGCGTTGAGTATTTTTATAACGATTTCAGCTACTTGTAAATGTGTTTAATGGTCTAGATGTTTATAACGTGGTTAAATATTGGTAGATAACGCTTTCTGTCTGTAAAGGATATGATCTTGGATATTGTCAATATCATCATTAATGGCTAATGGTGTAACTTACTGTGACCTCCTGCGCATCATCGCTTCTGACTTGTGCATTGTTTGATGAACCGAGGGGCTTACATTGTATGTCGCTCATTATTAGGTCGATGGTAAAGTGTCTATCAATGGGATTCCAGTGTCATAGGTCATAGAGAACCATGTCAAACTACAGAAACATGGTTCCAATAGTCACCCATTAGCATCTTGGGTGAGACTTCACCCACTTCGTGGGTGTTGCCAAAAGGGACGATGTTGAGAAGATTTTTGTTGGCCATTACATAACAAATACCAGGTCTATCAGAATCCTGCACGCCAACAAATGGAATTTTTTGGTGCACCCTCTTAGCCAGGATGGCCGCCAAAAAGAAAATAAAATTTTAAATCATGTTGCAAAAATAAAAATACGACCAACTGCAACAGGCACACTACAAGGACAACAAACAAAACCAGTAAACTACTCCACATAACAAAGTTGTTGTACATAACAAGAAATTGCTGTAGTTAACAAAACAAGGTGGAAATAAACACATATATGATTGGAATTCGGATTCCCTTTCTATTAACAAAAACGAGATTCAAAATAGGCAACCCTCCTTGCCATGGCATCAGGGAGGCTGCACAAACTTCACGCTCTTCCCAAAAACCCTATGCATAATTCTCTCCAAAGGCAGTCCCAAATCCTCACTCAACCCCCATACATAACCCCTAACCCTATGAGCTGGAGGGGAGTATTTTAATGTTTTCCTAAAAATATCTCTTGACCATCTTTCCCTCCATGGAAAATGCACCTTACATGACATTTAAATTTAATTACATGTGCATTTAATTCACATTTACATTTAGATTTTATATTTACATTTTTACTTTAATCTTCTAATTAACAACTGGGTTCCAATAGGCCCTTGACACAAATCTTGGCTTGTCCTGAGCCAAATGGAGGCGGACATCCACTCTCACTTGTGTTGTCACTACACGATAACAAACCTCCTTTGAATGTTGAACTGCGGGTTGCTCCCTCATCCTCTACTCTACTTTGTGCTCCCTTTTTTTGCACTTTTTCCTCTATCTATGGGCATCCCAACTTCCTTCTCTTAAAACCCCATGGCCTCTCTTCCTCTTCTACTCTATTCTAGCTACTCTAACTTGCATTCATCTCTCTGCTGCTCTCGCTTCTTCCACTATCCACGCCCGCTGCATCTGCTCAAATTATTTACATTTTATCATTTTCCAGAGTTGTTGGATTTCTCTTCTTCTGCCATGTTGATTTATTTGGCTGCAAAAATGTCTATCTCTACATCTTCTGCTTTTGTGGGGCAACTAAAATACAACGTGCCAACTAGTTTGTACAGGAACAATTAGTAGCACTTAGTGGGAGTCTTAATAAATACTACTCATTTACTCTGCCCAAATTCCCTTTCTGCGCTGCATGGGTCTTTGTGGGCTAGAAAACAAAATAAAGAACAATAAAATGCCTAAATTTTAAAATATCACTGTAGAAATTTATGGTTTACGTTATATGGTGGAGCTCCCCCAACACAATTCGTTGTCATGTAAAAATAATTACTCCCTTGCACTATTATTATACCCAACATCTTCTTTTAATGATGCAAAATTATGAAAAGGTATATTCACCATCTCACCTTTGAGACAAACTGCTCTTAACCCCTCAATTTTGGAAATAAGGCCACAAGTGTTCTATTCTGAAAGGTGAATGGACCCAATATTAATATCAAGCCTATTCTCATTTACCAACATATCAAAGTCTAGGTGGTCCCTTGCGTGGAAAATTTTCTTACTTATCTATTGCAGAACAACGATGACGACTATCATGATTTCCATTAACGCCCAACTTCAATGATCTTACCACCACAAGAACTAACATGGAGTTTACATGCAATTCTTGAAAACGTGTTGATAAAGGCATTAAAAAACTCAGGACACTCGTGTCTCCCTGTGCAGTGGCCATACATCGCCTCAAATCCTTTCCCGATGCAGATCCCACAAGCCTTCACACAACCCTTTCTCTAGGTCATAATTATTGCCAGGTTCTTCTACTGCGCGAGGTTGTGGATAATACGTCCGTCCCTCCAGTCAATGTCCCAATATTTAGCAGCACTAGGAAACCTTCTCCCTTCACACAATTTCTCTCCTCTTGCATGGTCGCACAAAAGAAATGTCTTTGTTCTCGCATGTCCACATTGCCAAGAAAATATGAAGGCTAACTGCTATTGTTGGACCAACGCATGTCCATCATACTACTACTATTGGAGTTCCTAGTGGAAGCTTCCTTATTGGCTACCACTCCAGCACGAGGATACAATTTTTGATCCATGCAACCTGACATCACAACATGAATCCCAGACTTTCTAGCCTCACAATTAGTTGTGCAAATCATAGGCATGTTTGCCATAACCATAGACCTCTCCTTCTATGACCAGAAAAATGGTCCTAACGACCTCTATATATGTAAATAAAACTCCACCGGATCCTCACCAACAATGAGAAGCCACTGGAAGAACAAGAGTCATCACTTGACTAACAAGGAGTCTACAGACATTACCATTTCTTCGTTATCCAACAGAAACACAGAAAATTATTGAGCCAAGAACCAATGATTTTGCGCTCTTCTTGAAGTTGCAAGCTAGCCAGGCCCGCAACACCTTTCTGACCACAAATTCGTTCACTTGGGCTTCTCTCCACCATTGCTGCCACTTGGTTGGAGAGGGGAAGCAAGTTGTTCCTGGTTGGTGCATTTATTGGCGCACCCTCTTAGCTAGGAGAGCTGCCAAAAAGAAAATAAAAATTTAAACCATGTTATAGAAATAATGATCCAAGTGAATATTGGTTGCCACCTACCTATTCCACCAAGATCCCCAACTAGTTTCGTCTATTTCCTTGATTATTACAACATTTACCCATTTTAGCAGTCCTGAACTTCCAAAGCTATTTTGACCCCCTAAACAACGTTTTCTTGAGTTTTGCATCAAGCCCTATGCCATAGGCAATCCCGTAGTACTTGGAGAGATATTTCTAACAAGACATCGTACGCGCCAAATGAAGATCATATGACCAAGTTACAACCCCGGGAAGTTGGCTGCCCAACCCACCCCTACGAGGCCCACAAACTCGATGTTTCATCTCCTAGGGTTAAGGTTTTGGTTGTTTAGGGTTTTCCTTTGATGTTGAATAATAAAAAGGCCCTTGAGCCTCATTGTAACATAATTAGAGGCATGTAGCCACCACATCTCTTATCAGAGATAAGCTATTGTCGTCCAATCTTGTTTATTTCTATTTTGTATGTAAGCATATTTTAGTTCTTTGATATTAATGAAATGAAGTTTTATTTCTGTTGCATTTATGTGTTTATGTTTATATCTATATTTTTTATGTGTTCCTGCATAGGTCCAGATCAGTGGTATCAGAGCAGTGATCTCTTTCTCTATTTTTCTTTGATGTCCCCAATAAGGTCAGGGTATAAGGAGTTAGGGCTTAAACTGGTTGAACCTTTGCAAGACCAGCCTCGCAAACCTAGATGAACTCCTATGGTGGAAGAAAAGAAATATGAGAGAGTAGGAGATCCTTTCAAAATATTGCTCAAGTAAGCCCTTGAGTGACAAAGGAACGCGATGATGGATAACATTGCCTAGACCCTTCGACGACTACCCATAAGCGACACATCTTCATCAAACAGCCACTCTGGAGGTGCCACTCCTTTTAAGGTACAAGTTAACTTTGACATTCCCATATTCGAAGGCCAGATAGATGCATACGCCATAGTTATATGGTTAAATCTATTAGAAGGATATTTTTCGATTCATGACTTTTCCAATCCAGAAAAAAATTACTTTTGCACTCCTCAAAGTCACCCCCCATGTCAAGGACTAGTGGGAAATCTACTCTGAACAAAAGGATGAGAGTGAATCCTCATTGTTTTAAGCCACACCCACTTGGAATTCTTTCTGAGCTGCCATCAAGGAACAATATTACCTTGTCAGGAGCTACGAAAATAAATACATTAAGTGGGCCATGCTGCAGAGGGGAAGGGGACAAGATGTGTGAGAGTTCACAAATATTTTTCATACCCTTCGTACGAAGCTGAGTATCAAGGATTTTGAGCGACATTTGTACTCAAGTACCGTGACTGTCTACACAAGTACATCTAGGATGAGATGGAGTTCCTCACTTGGCACCCCTTATCGATACGTTTTCAAGATCGAACAAAAATTTAAAAAGAAGAAGCGAGACTTTGGATCTGCGTATCCAAAGCAAGGGAAAGGCACCTCAAAATCGCAAAATAAAGGACAAAGCCAAGGCAGGGCAACCTAGGACAACCCGCCAAAGATACAAGCAAAGAACAACACCACAAAGACAAAGAAGGACATAGTGAAATGGTGTGAGTTCCATAAGAGCCCCAATTACAACACAAGTGAGTGTCGAGCCAAGTAGTCACTAGTGGCTGAGCTGAAGGCTTCCAAATCAGATGCATGTTCTGACTCTAAGTCAAAAATCGACAAAGGGAATGACAAAGGGAAGCAAATTATTGATGCGGAGCTTAGTGCCACCACCAATATCCAAAATAATGATCCCAAAGATCCAGAGAAGGGGGAGCGACTCTTCTACTCACAAATGTGGGTGAAGGGTTCTCTGCTGTAGTTTATTGTTGATGGTGGAAGCTAGAATAATCTCATTCAGTAGAGGTCATGAAGCGGTTGGGCCTATTGACCACACCACACCCGCAATCGTACACCATCGGATGGCTTCACCAAGGGAGAGATCTTTGCATTGCCAACAATGTCATCTTACCTACAACAACAAAACCTTCACAGATGAGGTACTGTGATGTTTCTCCTCTTGAAGTTTTTGTTGTATTATTAGGCCAACCATGCTTATGGAAGCGTCATGTTGTGTATGAATCTAGGCCTCGCACTATCATTATTTTGTTGGGCAATAAGTTATATAAGATACTGGAGGTAGCACTGCATACTGCCATCTCTTTGATCTCTGTGAAGCAATGCAGTAAGATCATTTCCTAGATTGAGAAATTTGTATTCCTTATGATTCACCCTCAGGGCAATAAGAAGACTGTGGCCACATCCATATCCTCTAGATAGGGATTCTCAACATGACAACAACTAATGGACAAGGTCGTGGAAGGGTACAAGGACATCTTCACCTCACCGGTACCCCTACACTGTCAGGTCAAGCACTCCATCGATCTGACCCCAGGTGCACCGCTACCCAACAACCTGATCTACCGATGATCTGTTCTAGAGAACGATGAAATTAAGAGGCATATTCAGGAGCTATTATAGAAAGGGAACATTAGGCCAAGTTCATCACCCCATGGGAGCCTGATCTTACTGGTAAAGAAGAAAGACAACACCTAGAGACTCTGTATTGACTATTGGGTGTTGAATAAGATCAATTTCTGAAATAGGTATCCAACCCCACATATTGATGACCTTCCATACTAGCTCAAGTGGGCCAAATATTTAAGGAAGATTGACTTTGAGTCCAACTATCACCAGGTACCAATTGAACACTCTAATGTGTGGAAGACTACATTCAAATCCAAGGAGGGCCTTTTCGAATGGCTGTTCATGCCTTTCAGGTTGACTAATTCCCCTATAACCTTCATGTGGATGATGAATGACATATTGCGGCCCTTTACCAACTCATTTGTGGTAGTGTACTTAGACGACATCCTAATCTTCAGCTGGATTCAGGAAGAGCACATATACCATATCCGACAGGTCCTCCAAGCCTTGCGACAACACAGATTGTGTGCCAATTTGGAGAAATGCACTTTTGGTATGACCTAAGTTCAATATCTGGGGTACATGATTAATGAGAAGGGTGTGCATGTGTACCCAACCAAGATACAATTTATTTGAGATTGGCCAACCCCAACCACTCTAATAGAGCTCTGCAACTTTCTGGGTCTTGCCAATTTCTATCGCAGGTTCGTGTTGGGATTCTTTCATATCAATTGGCCTTTGATTCAAGTCACCAATGGTAGAGAGAAAGCAAAGTACTTTTGGTCTGAATCCCAACAGAAGGCATTTGTTGAGTTTAAGCATCACCTTTGCTTTGCATCAGTGCTCATATTACCAGACCTACAACAACCATTTGAAATTGAGATAGACTCTTTCCACTATGCTATTAGTGCAGTTCTTACCCAGCAGGGGCATCTGATGGCATATCATAGTGAGAAACTTTTAGATATAGCCCAAAAGTATCCCACTTATGACAAAGAGATGTATTCTATTATGCAAGCCTGTCAAAAATGGAAGCATTACATTATGGGGAAGGAAATGGTCATCCACACAGACTATCGACCCCTGCAGTTCATACATACACAAGGGAATCATGTACCACAACTGTCTACACAAGTATATCCAGGATGAGATGGATTTCCTGGACATCTCCTCACTTGGCACCACCTATCGATACGCTATCAATATCAAGCATAAATTTATGCAAAAGAAGCAAGACTTTGGATCTGTGAATCTGAAGCAAGGGAAAGGTGCCCCAAACTGCAGAATAAAGGATGAAGCCAAGGCGGGGTGACCCAGGACAACTCGCTGAATCCATAAGCAAAGAACAACACCACAAAGACAAAGAAGGACATAGGGAAATGGTGTGAGTTCCATAAGATCCCCACTCGAAACACAAGTGAGTGTCAAGCCGAACAATCACTACTGGACGAGCTAAAGGCTTCTTAATCAGATGCATGTTCCAACTCTTAGTAAAAAATCATCAAGGGGAATGAGAAAGGGAAGCAAATTATTGATTCAAAGCTTAGTGCCACTGTTTCCACCAACAATATCCACAAGGTTGAGCCCGAAGATCGAGAGTAGGGGTAGTGGATCTTCCACCCACGGATGTAGGTGAACGGTTCTCCACTGCAGTTCATTGTCGACAACAAAAGCCAAAAGAAGTTCATTTTAGTGGAGGTCATGAAGCGGTTGGGCCTTCCGGCCAAACCACAACCACATCCATACACCATCGAGTGGCTTCACCAAGGGAAAATCTTCGTGTTAGCCAACAGTGCCATCTTTCCTACAACATCAAGCTGTTCACAGATGAGGTACTATGTGATGTTGCTCCTATTGAAGTTTGTGATGCATTATTAACCATACTTGTGGAAACATTATGCTGTGTATGAGTCCAGGCCTCACATCGTCATTATTTCTTTGGGTAATAAGTTATACAAGATACCATAGGTAGCACTGCCTACCACCATCTCTTTGATATTTGCAAAGAAATGCGGTAAGATCATTTCCCACACCGAGAAATTTGTCTTCCAGATGATTCGCCCTCAGGACAAGAAGAAGACCATGGCCACATCCACAACCTCCAGATAGGGCTCCTCCGTACAGTAGCAACAGATGGACAAGGTCGTGGAAGAATACAGGGACATCTTGACCTCACCCACAGGGGTACCCCTACATTGTACGATCAAGCACTCCATCAATATGACCCTGGGTGTGCCGCTACCCAATGAACCAACTACTGACACTTTGTTATGGAGAACAATGAAATTAAGAGGAAAATTTAGGAGTTATTGCAGAAAGGGAACATCTGACCAATTTCATCACCATGCGGGAGCGCAATCTTGTTGGTACAAAAGAAAGACGATACCTGGAGACTCTGTATTGACTATCGAGCATTGAATAAGATCATTGTTCGGAATAGGTATCCAAACCCGCAGATTGATGACCTTTTGGACCAACTCAAGGGGGCCAAATATTTCAGCAAGATTGACTAGAAGTCCGGTTATCACCAATTACCAATTGAACGCTCTGATGTGTGGAAGACTGCCTTCAAATCTACATAGGGCCTTTTTGAATGGTTGGTCATGCCTTTAGAGTTGACTAATGCCCCCTTTACCTTCATGCGGGTGATGGATGACATCTTTCGTCACTTTACCAAATCGTTCTTGGTAGTGTACCTCGATGACATCTTGATACTCTGCTAGAGTTGGGAAAAGCACATACACCATATTCGACAGGTCCTCCAAACCCCGCGACAAAACAAATTGTGTGCTAATTTGGAGAAATGAACTTTTGGTATGACCCAGGTTCAATATATGGGGTACATAATTAATGAGCGGGGTGTGCATGTGGACCTAACTAAGAAATAATTTATTCGAGATTGGCTAGCCCCAACCACTCTAACAGAGATTCAAAAATTTCTAGGTCTTGCTAATTTCTATTGCAGGTTCATGTTGGGATTCTCTCATATCAATTTGCCTTTGAGTCAAGTCTCAAAGGGAAGAGGGAAAGCAAAGTTATTTTGGTATAAATCCCAAAAGAAGTTATTTGTCGAGTTGAAGCATCACCTCTACTTTTCACCAGTGCTCACATTACTAGACCTACAACAACCATTTGAAATTGAGATAGATGCCTCTAACTATGCTATTGGTGCAATTTTTACCCAATAGGGGCATCCAGTGGCATATCATAGTGAGACACTTTCAGATATAGTCTGAAAGTATTCCACTTCTGACAAAGAGATGTATTCTATTGTGTAGGCTTGCCGACAATGTAAGCCATATATTTTGGGGAAGGAAATAATCATCCACATAGGCCACTAACCCCTGTAGTTTATACAAACACAAGGGAAGTTGTAGAATGATTGCCATAAGAAATGATCCACGTATATGCAATGATTCAATTTAAACATCAAGTACAAATGGGTAGCACCAATAATGTTGCAGACTATGTCAGCTGACCATCGGTTATGGCGCTGACCACTGTGCTTGACTCTTGTTGAAACGAGACCTTGGGGTGGCTGCATCTTTATAAGAGTGATCCAGAATTTAGAAACACATACTACATGCTCTTGGAAAGAAAGAAAGTTCTAGATTTTCACACCCAGGGTGCACTTTTATGCCATCTGGCACACCTCTGTGTTCCTACAAGCAAGTGTGCCAAGATGATTTGGGAGGTGCACTACAGTCGAGTTACTGGACATTTGGGAGTAGTGAAAATAGTGGTAGTGTTGCAAAAGTATTTTATTGGTTGAACCTTCAAGAGGATGTTAGGAAGTACATCCGATCCTACACTGTTTGGACCATTTCCAAACCAACAATCCAGAAGCAAGTCCTATGTACTCCTATGCCTACTCCTGATCGGCCTTGGGAATCCATATCCATGGATTACATGTTGGGCCTTCTTTCTACTAAGTATTTCAATAACTAAGTGTTCGTGGTCATCGACAGATTCTTTAAGATGGCCATTCTGGTTTCCTGCAACAAAAGCATTAGAGCAGAAGCCACTGCTAAGCTCTTCTTTGAACAAGTGTGGGTACATTTTGAGATCCCACTATCTGTCATCTCAAATTGTGACAGTAGGTTCCTAAGTACATTGTTGTACAGGTAAATCCCCTCTGCGGACATAGGCGATCCCACTAGCTTAAATGGGGTCTAGCAACAATCAAACAACGCTAAAACATAGGTTCCTAATTGCAAAGTAAAGACCAATGATGAGAACCTACCTCGAATCCAACGCTAGTATTCATAGAAGAGTCGTCGCTTCCATTCTTTCGCTTCAGCCGGTCACAATCCTCATGATCCTCGTGAACAGACACCTGCACATGCAAATAACAAGACAAATACAAGCATAAAATCCAAGAAATGCAACTATGTATCAGTTAGGAAGGATACAACTCAAACATCATTATAAAGACACATGAGTGGAACCATAATGATAGTCATCTATTATTATTAATAAACAAAAGAGAATACAACCAAGTTCTGACATCAAATCCTCCTTTCGCTGGGTGATCAGCAACACATGCCTTGCAAAGCTTGTAGGGGATGGGGAACAAGCCTCTCTCTCCTTGATTACTTGGACATGGATCTCCTCCTTAAAGATATAGCCTTATGGGGGTGAACAAGGCCTCTTGTAACATGAGCTTAGCAATTCTTAGACTTTGGGACTTAGATTTGGGAGCCTGAAAAGTATAATTACTAACTAGCTTGTCAAAGGGAAAAGAACAAGCTTATATAGAGGTAGGAGGAGTAGATAAGACCATCCACCAGATTCATGGGATTGTCCTTATCATTAGGAAGCTTCCATGAGAGGTGGAGAACTAATTCCCTCCTTGGGAGATTCGAAGCCCAACTGAACTAACTCAAACTGGAATCAGTTCATGGATAAGTTAGAAGGAACCTTCGGAAGTTTGTTTCTTAAAAACTTTACCCAACTGGGTTGGCGCTAGTGCGACTCTGAGACAGAGCGCCAGCTGGCGTGCCCTCTTTGGAGGATTTCCCCCATTGGCGCAAGTGATACACTGTGGAACAGCGCCAATGGAAAAATAACTATTTTTATGGGTATTTTGCAGAAGGTGTCTTCAGGGCATATGGAGTACATACTCAAGGGGATACAATGCAGGTGTTTTCAGGTTATGTCACTTCTCACAGGTCCCAGAATAGGTCCTCCAATGTACGGGAGAAAGGGTAACAAGGACGGTGACAAAATACTATGTAACAGATGCCCCCTAAATCATGAAGCCCGAGAGAGAGAGGGGTGAAGTGCTTTACAAGAACATGGTCGACTGAAAACAGGGCCGCTGGAGAATCTGCACGAAGTACAACTGATATCTTGAATACATGATGTACATGGTATGGGCGCAGCCATCCATAGCAGAGTACATAAAAATCTGGATCCAAGGTATGGATGCAGCCATCCAGTGAGGATCGATGAATAGACTCAAGCATGGTCGTAGCCATCCAGTGAATGAGTCATGTGGTGATGATAATAATCCACAAAATGCAACCTGGATCTCAACAGACAAAATCCAGTGTCTTGCGCTCCATCTCGACCCGAACAAAGTACAAATTCAAGCATGCGAATATGGGAGTCAAAGTCGAACATGCGAGAACATCGTCTGATTACCAGTCAATGATGAAAACTGTTAACAGACGTGAGAGGTACCACCAATAATGACAATGGTCCTCAAGGTACTATAGGTACAATCCACGGCATGTGAATCAGTGAGCCAGTGTCGAACACCCATAGAATCATCCGATCGGAGGCCAATGATGAAAACCTCGCATCGAACACGAAGAACCTGCCATTGAGGCATGCAGGTTCCAAGGTACCTGAAGGGAGTCTCTAGGTCACATTCCTAGATAATGAGTTGAAGTCGACACGAAGTGATCTTGATCGAAGGTGGGCCATAATGTTTCCCACATCATCGACACGAGACAGAAAGAGACAATATGTTTTGTGTGAGATATCGGAGGGAGGTTGAGTATTCTTGCAGAG
>APFE030546657.1:64945-75645 GCA_000404065.3 Pinus taeda
GCAAGTGTAAAACAAGATGAGATGTCCCCACCCAGACACGAATGCAGACAAGTGCCATGTTCAAGAGCGACATACTACCGACACGACTTTGATTACGGTTCTTTTATTCCCCCATCATTTCTGGCGAGTACCTCGATTATTTTTGGATGACAAGCTTGATGGGGATAGCATATGCTTGAGAGGCGTCATTTCGACAGAATCCGATGTCATTAAGTTTTAACGAGTCTGACAAAGGAAGAACTCGACGTCTTTTAATGTTTAGAGAGTTTGAAAAGACAGCAAAAAGGAAACTCTAGAGGTGTCTTTTTTTGTAAAGTTGTGTCTCTCGAGCCCGAAAAAGTATAAAACAATGCTTGAAAGAACCGCCCGATCATTACGACCGAGGAGTACTTTTCATAAGTAGTGACTATGATCTGAAAAAGTAAAAAAGAGATCAAAACCACGTTGCTTCGTGACCGTTAACGAACCGGAAACGACAAGGGTCCGACGATCTTTTCATTTTTAAACGGTCGGAAAAGGGTTTAAAGACGACCGCCTCTCATTACCATTTAACGAGTCGAGAGGACCAACTCGACATTCTTTTCACGTTTAGAGAGTCAGAAAAGAGAAAAATATGACTCAACAGTGACTTTTTCGTGTATTTACCGAGTCCGAAAAAGTATAAAATACAACTCGTTTCACCTCCAAAGCTGCATAAACACCTGTTGCTGCGCAAGAAATCGGCGTAAAATCCATTTTCGACATAAATATTCATAAAATGACTTTTTAAAACCTATTTAGGGGTCAAAAAGTTATAAAATGGCGAAAATGGTAAACAAAAAATTACTTTTCACTTTTTACCTTTGGAGAGCGACATTAGGGCTTTTGGAGTGCGACCTTCAGTTGGCGATTGTGACGAATCCAGTGGACCATTTGGAGCGCCGTCAGTTTCAGGTAAGAGGTCTTGTCCTTAGCTTCATTTCCATCCATTTAGAATTTGTTTTAAGTTGCATTTTCATCCCCTATAGGGAGGATTTTGAATTTAGGGGTTGCGCCCATTGGCGCGGGTTTCAGGCACGGACCTGCGCCAATGGGGCAATTTTCCCATAGGGCATGCACCCACGGGTGTGACTGTTTTAGAAATACTCGCGCCAATGACTGCGCGGACTTTTAGGCCAACTTTTAAAAAATTTAAACCCTTTTTCCTGCAATTTCAAGTTATGTAAGAGTATAATTCATTATTTTGACTTGTGTTTACAGGGAAATACACAAAAATGGTGATTGTGTGGAAAGAACGGGAACATGACCAAGTGGACACATTGGCCTTAGCGGATGAGGATTGCATGGAAGCTCTCAGAGCGTGTGGGCTCAAGAAATATTTCATGTTGTCCTATTTACGAGCTCAGCCAGAGCTCTTGCAGTACCTGATCAACTTGTGGGACGTAGAGGAACAGGTGTTCCGGATACGGGACCAAGTGCTGGAGTTAGACGTATTTGATGTCTATTTCCTTACTGGATTGTCGCGATGAGGTCCGGTGCCTCGATTGACTGGTAGTAGGCCATCTGGAGAGAAGATGGATGAGGTGAAGGCTCGAGTTTTCCCAGAGGCTAGATATGGGCAGGGCAGCTCGAAGGTGGATATCGCCACCGTCCAGGACCTGACACTCAGAGCATTGCTATTCACCTTCACACGAGCTGCGGGGGAACAAGCACCCCACAAAGCTACGAAGAACCACTTGATATTAGCGAGAGAGTGCCTTATCTCGACGATCTTCAATTGGGCGTCAACTGTGACAACCAATATGAAGAGGCAGCTGACAAAGGCCAAGTGAGGCAAGCTGCAATAGTTCGGGTACGACTCCATCTTGGTGACGTTCTTCTTGGAACGTGTGCCAAGCTTCCAGGGCCAAGGGGCCTTTGTTCCTGACCCAGCACCTCGAGAGCCGAGGATGGCTCGATGTGGGGCATTGATGCCGAGGGGTGGTGGCGGTTAGCAGATGTCGTTTAGACCTGAGTTTTTCGGGTGGCTTCGCTGCCAACTGATAGTGGTGGAGGACTGGCCGTATGCAGGGACAGACTTCACCGGAGACCCTGACCTTCCCTTTCCGGAGGGAGAGGACTGGGACGAGGAGATTGGTACGTCCTCATTTTTTGATTTTGTGTTTTTATGATTTTTTTGTTAGTACATGCTTGTCGTAATGATCCTTATATGCATATGCATATGTCGGCCCAGAGCGTCCAGTTGGCATGTCTCCCTTTGCTAGGAGACACCCAGTAGCAGCAGCAGATCCTCAGGAGGAGGGTGGTGACAGAGGGGAGCTCATCCAGAACCTCGAGGCTATCACTTGAGGGATTCCAGATTATGCTAGGCTAGCGGATGTCCCGCTAGCGTACCAGAGGCACACAGTGGGGGTGCCAACTCGCATCCACCGGCTCCTAAGGCGCTTAGTGCGGGCGGTGACGTGCTACCATGAGCACCACCGAGACTAGATATCTAGGCTTTTCTCTTCATGCATATTTTTTGAGAGACATGTTGTCTCCTGATGTATTCAGTCAAACATGTATTATTTTTTGATGATGCACGGGGTGCAAACATTTTGGACACACATATATATATACATATGTTTTATGGTTTATTGTTCTTTATGCTTCTTGTGTTATGTTGAATTACATGTTATGCAAATGCCTGTCCAACACATAATTAGCTAATGCATCGGTTAAAGTATTAAGTCGTCTTGGAATATGTTGATAAGTAATGAAATTAAAATCCCTTTCTAATAACTTGACACGTAAATACAACCTTAAAATCCGATGATCTCTGACATAATAACGCCCATTGAGTTGGTGGACGACAAGCTGAGAGTCCAAGTTCACAACCAATGTTCGAATGTCGAGGTTAATCACCTCAGCTAATAATTCAAGCACAGCACTATATTCAGCAACATTGTTCGTCGTACAACCTAGACAAACCCCTTGAATGTCTACTAACTCACCATGAGGATCATAGATCACCCATTCCGCAGATGACAAGTTGCGTGTACTGCGGGAGGCACCATCAGCGAAACCAACGTAAGGCGATCCAGACACCTGCCCAAGAAGCAAAAAGACACAATAAGCGACAATCATGCCGACACACAAAAATGTAAAGAACATGCACACACAACAGACTTGCTGAAAGCACACGTATATACAAAAAGAGAGTGCCTGGACTCATGCATAGTATTTTTTTCAGATAAAGCCCATTTCGGGGCTTATCCAGGGGATTGCCTTCATAATCAATAAGCTCGTAGGATCCTTTTTGCAAAACTCTTTTCACAATGTAGGGCCCGTGCCACATAGGCTCGAATTTTCTTGCCCCTAGCTTATCGTTAGCTTGATCATAGAGCAGTACTAGGTCTCCCTCAATGAAAGAGCGGGGGTTAACAGTATTATCGAAGTGAGTTTTCACTCGCTTCTTTTGAGCTTCAATAGCTAAGGAGGCTAGACGACAAGTCTCGTCCAGCCACTCTAAGTAAAGAAGACGCTCTTCTACTAGAGTAGTATCAGGGAGCAATTCTACGACTATCTTTAGTGAAGGAATCTCACACTCAATAGGAAGGGTAGCCTCCAGTCCGTAAACTAACTGAAAGGGAGTGAAACCGGTGGCATCCTTCACGGAGGTATGGTAGGCCCACAAAGTAGAGAACAACATCAGATGCCAATTGGACTTATGCATGCCAACAGTTCGTTGAAGCATCGTGACCAAAACCTTGTTCACGGCTTCCACTTGACCGTTTTCCTGAGGATAGTACGGGGTCGAACTATCATGCCTGAGGCCCAACTGGGTTGTTAACTCGGTCATCATGTGATTACGAAAATGCTTCCTGTGATCAGTGACGATGGCTTGGGGTACTCTGAACCGCAAAATAACATGGTTGAACAAAAACTGTGCCGCGGTGTGACCGTCTTCAGACAATGTAGGCATTGCCTCGGCCCATTTCGTGAAATAATCAACAGCAATGATGATGTACCCATGCCCCCCGACCGAGTGAGGGTTACAGGTCATATAATCGATGCCCCATTTGGAAGAAGGGCCGACGGTTACAACGGGGTGCAGTGGAGCAGGGGGTGCACGCATCTTCCGTTGGTAAATTTGACACTCATGGCATGAACGGATGGCAAGAATGCAATCCTTAAAAATGGAGGGCCAAAAATAGCCAACGCGGAGGATTTTCTGTGCAGTGGCATATCCAGACATGTGACCACCACATGCACCTGAGTGGCAGTCATTCAAAACTCCCTCTGCTTCTTCAAGAGTCAAGCATCGGCGAAGAACAGAATAACCACCGAGACGGTATAGGGTGCCCCCAACGATGCGATATGGTTGGGCTTGATGTCGGATCCATCGACGAGCATCCTTGGAGGTCTCGGGACAGAAGGAGGACATCTGCAAGTAGACAATAATATCGCCGTACCAGGGATCGAGGGTGCTAACGAGGAAGAGAGTTTCGTCTGGAATGGAATCCTCTAACTGAGAGGAGGCAGCAGTAGATGGCAAAGAACACAACAGCTCAGCGAAGACAAGTGATTTCTTAGACTTGGCAACAGTAAGTGCCAAGTCAAACTCTTGGAGGATGACTATCCACTTCGAGTATTTGCCCCCCAACAACTGGCGTGACAAAATGTAAGTCATAGGGTTGCAATCAGAGATCAGTGTCGTGGTACGCAACAAGACGTAATGACGGAAGCGTTGAACAGAGCAAACAACAGCTAGTGCCAACTTCTTGAGATAAGCATATCGAGATTCCATGTCTAACAAATTGCGGCTAAGGTAATAGATAACGTGTTCAGTGCCATCATCGTCATCTTGAACTAGAACCATGCCAATGGTGGTATCAGCAGCGACCAGATACAACGTGTAATCGCGATGGTAATTTGGAGGCCGCAACAAAGGGGCGGAAACCAGAAGAGTTTTAAGATGTGCAAAAGACTCTTCAGCTATGGCATCCCATCGAAACGGGGTGTCGCGCTTGAGTAACCGCGTGAAACCTTTTGCCACCTTGGCATAATTCGGGATAAATCGTCGTAAGAAGTTTGCTTTGCCCTGCAAACTCTGCAGTTGCCGCAAAGAAGCAGGGGGAGGAAGATTCAAAATGGCTTCGACTTTAAGGGGATCCAAGCGGATGCCCTCTCAGGAGACGATAAACTCGAGAAGTCGACCAGATTCTATGCAGAAGACACATTTATGCGGATTAAGTCGAATATTGTAGTGTCGACAACGGAGAAACATTTCGCGGAGATGTGACGGATGGTCTTGGCGCTTAGCTGAATGAGCGGGAAGGTCATCCAGATAAGGCTGTACGATGTGCCGGATATCATGAAAGGCGTAAGACATCGCACGTTGAAAAGTGGCACCGACATTTTTGAGACCGAAAGGGAGCTTTTTATATGCGAAAGTACCCCACAGACAGATAAAGGCTGTCTTGTGTTGATCAGCAGGCGCGATATTAATCTGTTTGTAGCCAGAAAAGCCATCCATGAACGAATATATCTCACTCCCAGCACACTCATCAATGAGCTAGTCAATGAAAGGTGTGGCGTAGTTATCTTTCGGGCATGCTCGGTTAATATCGTGATAATCGACACAAACACGAATAGTACCCTGCTTTTTATCCATAGGGACAATGTTCGAGACCCAATCTGTGAGTGGGATAGGGTAAATGAAACCATATTTAAGAAGTTTTTCAACTTCCGGTTTGATTGCTGCAGCCTTGCGGGGGTGCACAGGGCGTAAACGCTAACTTACAGGTTTAGCTCCTGGATACATAGGTATCTCATGCACTACGATGTTTGGATCAATGTCGGGCATCTCTTCATAAGACCATGCAAAGATATCACGGAACTTGCGAAAAAGAGCTATATAGATTTGAATTTCCTCAGGAGTGCAAGTGACTCCTATGTAGATGTGCTCGACAATCCCTGGCTTGACAGAGATGTCGATAGGTTGTGTCTGCGTAATGTTCCCCAAATTCCCTTCAGACGATACTTGATAGGCCTGAATAGGTATATGAAGAGGTTGTGAAGGGAGACAAGGAGCAAACCGCTCGAGACAAGCCAACGTTTCCCGAAGGGTAGGGAGAAACGAGGAATGGTGATGAAGATTGAACCACAAAGGTTCCTCGAGAGACATGGTCTCTATGATGGCTTCGTCGGAAGGAAATATTTCCTTTAATGGGTCTGAGGAGGTGCACTTTCCAAGCCAAGGGGAATAGTTGTATGAGTCAAGAGCTTCGCTTAAAGAAGCAGATTCAGTAGGAGGAGTCGATACAGCAGCGATTTCGATGTAGTTGAGCTCGGTGGGACTCAACAACATCTCCTCGCCCCATGATTCTATCTGGTTGATGGGAGGAAGAACCCAAGGATCAGAACGAATCGAAATCATACTGATGGAGGCGAGGTTTGGAGGTGGGAGAGAAAAAACACCCATAAGGGTGGGATCTTTGAAGAGCCCGGCTCCCACACTCTCGAAAGGGATGGAGGTATGCTCAACGAAAGGCACATTGCCTTAAGAAGAAGAAGCGAAGAAGGAGAGCTGGTCTACCGTGACAATTTTCCCCTGGTGAGGGAAACGAATGACACGGAAGAGGGACAAAGCCATGGCATGCATGGAATATGTCCAACTCCGGCCCAGAAGGAGGTTGTAAGTAAGATTTGCGTCAACGACCTCAACTTCCACTTCAACGGTTTTCCCTTCTAAAGTAATCAGCAATCGTTGAAGGATACCATAGGGATGAGATTCTCTCCCGTCGAAGGCTTCCAGTGTCGTGGGAGACTGGCTCAAAGTCGGAGACCCGATTGCTTTCCAACAAGCAACAGACATGATGCAATTTGACGCGCCTTCATCAATAACCATACGATGGATCGTTTTCGAATTGATGATGACTTGTATGAGAAAGGTGATCTGATGAGGAAGCCTTGGGACATGGCTCTCGAGATCAAAGGTGATTAAATCCGAATCTGCTGGGTCGATGCCACCGATGGCCGATAGTAGGGACTTCCTCTGAGGGGGGCAGCTCTGGAGAACTTCTAAAGCGGACATAGCCGACGAAGCCTGTGCTAAGTCCTCAACTATGGTATAGTGCTGGGCAGCACGAGCATTTGGGTTGTAAGATGATCTCCGGAGTACTTCTTTGGGAGGGGGTCGGATTGTCGTCTCAGTACTAGGTCTCTCGATGTGGAGCGGACCAGAACTGGACGCAGGAGCACTTGAGGAGACCTCAGGCTCCTTCCCGACGGATGATGGATACTCCTTTGTTCGAGTCATTACATGAACGGGAATGGTTCCAACCATGAACACTTGTGAACCAAAGGGAGATGAAGACGAAGATGGATCAGGCACCATTTGAGTCTGTTGAGAGGGGAAAGGATTTTTAAGAACCGCAGGAATCCCAGGAGCACCTTTCAACAAACGACTAACCTCGGACCGCCTTGGGGAGTCTTTGGTATAGTGATCCTCATCACAAATAAGACAAGGATACTTGGGCTTACGCTTGGCTCCTTCCTCGGATGGAGGTTTGGAGGAATCCTGTTTAGGTTGCTCAGACTTATTCTTTGCTTTCCCCTTTTTCTTTCCTTTCGAGGCCTTGTTCGCCGTGGTGGACTGGACAACGTTAACCTTGTAAGTACTCCAAGAATTAGAACCACCCTCAGAAGTATTTTCGTTAGAAGCATTTGATTTTTGCTTCCCATGGTTCGAAGATGATTTTTTCGACGACGGATTCACAGAGCTAATAACCCCATCAACAGATGGCTTTGGTGGAGCTTTGGATGTACCGTGTCTCGGGGCATCAGGAAAATACTCATATAAAGTACTTGATTGAGAATAAACTAAGTCAAGGTACTGAGCACGCGCGATGGCTTGCTCTTGAATCACGCAAGCTCCCATAGCAATGTCCCATGCGATCTTAGGGACAAAGGAAGTTGTGAACCAATCGGTGAGGAGTTGATCAGGAATCCAGAACTTGATCAATCGACGACGCCTTCTCCATTCATGTATATGATTGGAGATGTGCATAGTCGTGTCCTGCTTGAGAGACATAAGGAGATGCGTTCCCATCTTGTACCAAATGGGCAACTGAAAATGAGTGAGGAATGCCATTGCTAATGAATTCAAATCTTGAAAAGATGCACGGGTCAATTTAATGTACCATTTAGCAGCGGAGCCGGTGAGAGTCCTTTGGAACAGGCGAAGTCGAACGGAATCATCAAGCCATGAATTGGACGAACACCAAAGGTGATAAGTCATTACATGGGCTTGAGGATCCTCCCCAGCTTTGCCGTCAAACTTGGGACAGTCGCCGGGTATCTTGGTTGGAACCGGTGGCCATTGTGGATTATGCAAGATAGGATCATTGGTTAACTTCGACACATCGGGCAGTTCCAAAGTTGTTAAGAATGGTAGCTGAGGGTTGAAGGACATTTGCGGATATGAGGTAGGGCCAGAGTTCCACCCAGTTGCTGGTTGCCCCCATTGACCTCGTCCCGACGGGCCAGGTCCATAAGGTTTGTATCCATAACCAGACGGTTGATTCTGGATCTGCCCCCCAGCACCCCATTGGTTACCATACTGACCGGCAGGAGCAACATTGGGTTGCTGGTAATTTTGATAAGGAGCGGCCTGCGGCTGTTGATAATTTTGATACGGGGCAAAGTGAGTTTGCCCCTGGGGTTGCTGGTATCCATACGGTTGCTGGGCTCCATATTGAGCCTGGGAACCAGGCTGCATTTGGTAAGAAGGTTGGGATTGAAACCCACCTTGCGGCTGGAGACCAATTTGACTTTGGGGCTAATAACCGGGTTGAGCTTGAGAAGCAGGAACCATTTGCATGCTCGGTTGAGCAGGCCTAGAGAGATGTCCTTGGGAAGACTGAGGTTGGGCTATCTGGCCGGAAGGTTGTCCTGGTTGGATCTGGGACGGACCTACTTGCCCAGAAGGTTGAGCCTGCTGGGTGTTCGGTTGTCCTTGCGCAACCAAGGGTTGTCCTTGCAGACCAGATGGATGATTAGGCTGAGCAGCGGGCTGGCCTTGCTGCATGTAAAGCTGACCTCCCTGCCCAGAAGGGTAGCCTTGGTGGGTTCCAGGTTGTCCTTGCTGCGCGTAAGGTTGTCCCGGATTCTCGTAGGGTTGACCCGAAGGGTATCCCTGCTGGACTCCAGGTTGTCCTTGTTGAGCATAAGGTTGTCCCGGGTTTCCAGAAGGTTGCCCAAGATAGGTAAAGGACGGACCACCATAGGCCGAAGGTTGTCCCTGAGAGGGTTGTCCTTGTGAGCCTCCAGGTTCCCCTGGATAGGTTTGGCCATAATATTGCTGCCCATAATTAGGCTGCGTGTATGATGGCTGACCTTGGTATGATGGTCCTTGGGACGACTGCCCTTGATCCGGGCGGAATTGGCCAGCACCGTAACTAGTGGTACCCTAAGCGACATTCAATGGAATGGAAGCCTCAACAGCAGGTTGAGCTAGCAAGGAGGTATACAAATGATGACCGATAGGGTCATAATAAGGGCCTTGCGCACCTTGATTTTGGACAACATGCAAGTATTGAGAATATGCCCCCCCTGCTAGAATGGTACCAGAAGAAGGTGGGGCACTGCTTGCAGGATGAACAAATCTGGCTGCATAGGCCGACTGAACACTATGTACTGGACCATGGGATGGGCCAGCGATAGTAGTTACGACGGAAGATGCCGTAACGACACTAGCAACCAGAGTCAAAGATGCGACACAAACGGTCGGATTGGTTAGAACTGACGTGACAACGATATTGTGAACTTGGGAAACAAAAGATCCCGTAGTGGGAACGATGTTATGATCCCACATAGTACCCGAAGAGGAGTTCCCAGAGCCCATGGCATCCCTCAGATATCTATAGCGCGCAGGCACTATAATACCGAGAGGGGTAACAGTGTAGGGCGTAGATATGGCCGGAGATGTGGCTGGGATAGGAGTCTCAATACTTGACACAACAGGTGTTCCACTCGATACAGGAGATGTATCCTCCATATCAGAGGAAGCCATCGGGGTCGAAACACCAGTAGGAGTAGAGGGATAATCCTCTTCATAAGGTTCCCAAACAGGGTTCCAAAACAAATCGTGAAGCTCGTCCTCTGGAGCACGAGAGCTCAACGGTTTGACACTTGGAATAACAGGGAAAGTGTCACCACAAACCGATGTCTCAGGAGCAGCAGAAGAAGGAGACCCTTGGTCACTAGGGACTGGAGACGGGATCGATGGATCCGCTAGGATGATCAAATTCAAAAATCCTAGACAAGCTAATGAAGAAAGACCCTACTCAAAAATAACGCAAACAAGATCTAACAAGGTAAATGTAATCGTGGTTGAATAAATTTTAAGACATTAGGATACAACTTGACCTTTTCATGTTTTAAGAGTCGAGAAAAGGACAAAAGATGACTCTAGTCGCCTTTGAATATTTAGTGAGCCCGAAGTGACAAATGCTCAAGTGAGCCTTTTCTTTTAAGGAGTCTGAAAAGGATAAAAAAGTGACTACTTTGGAGAAACTAGGCAAGGGGTTTACTAGACAATCCGTAAAACTGCATATACACCTTAGCAATTATATGAAAGCCAAGGACTTTCCGTACGGCAGTCAATCTTCCCGAATGCTGTGTTCGGTGCGTTACGGGCTGTAAGGCGGTAGACACGGCTTCCTGTGGATCAAGGA
>APFE030546657.1:76994-117918 GCA_000404065.3 Pinus taeda
AAAGATGACTCTAGTCACCTTCGAATGTTTAACGAGCCTGAAGTGACAAGTGCTCAGGTGAGCCTTTTCTTTTAAGGAGTCTGAAAAGGATCAAAAAGTGACTAATTTGGAGAAACTAGGCAAGGGGTTTACCAGACAATCCGTAAAACTGCATATACGCCTTAGCAATCATATGAAAACCAAGGACTTTCCGTACGACAGTCAATCTTCCCGAATGTTGTGTTCGGTGCGTTACGGGCTGTAAGGCGGCAGATACAGCTTCCTGTGGATCAAGGATGATAACCTAGTGGAGTCTCCCCATATACTCGATGGTACGTGGGAGCACAAGTCTGTAATAGACCACAGTTGAGTCACAAAAGGAGGAATCACCCAACCTTGAGTGGAAACAAAAGTGACTAGGTTTAACGACGCCGGAGCACGTCTCTAGACTAGACCTCTAGAATGTGAGCGTTATGTTCCAATGTGTTGTTAGATTCTTTCAGTTTATTTTAAAGTTGATCTTGAGTTAAGTTTCGGTTTTCAGGTCCTACCGTATGTAATCTCTCAAAATCCCTAAATGCAATCTATATACCAAAACATGTCATTACATTCGATGAATGCTAATTACAAGAGAGTTAAAGAGCTTTCATGCAAACGAAACGATCACAAACACCAAAAGAGTTTCCCTAATGCAGCTAATGCAAATCAATAAACTTTTCTTTAAGATCACTAAATCACTAATCGAAATGAAAAGTCCTAATTTTCATTAACTGATTCAAAGCAAAAGAGTTTTTCTTTTCAATAATGGAAAAATGAACTAAAGAACTTTTGAGAAATAACACAAACAAATTCAATCCAATATAGACACGTTTAGTTCCTGAAATCAGCAAATCAAACATCCACAGAACCAAAAAGATCCCAAAGAGAACAATGAGCCGTGTGATCTGGGCTCAAAGTGAGACGAAGCGGAATTCAAGTGAAGACGAAGCAAATCACCCAAATAACGCAAAAAGATGATTCACAACTACCAAACAAGTGTAAGGGAGAAAACAAAAGAGTCCACTTGACCACAAAAGATCAAAACACCTTAGCAAGGCTCGATTCACAAGGCCACTAGATGCCCTAGGGCTAGAAATGCGAAATCGGTAGAAAAAAGCAAACACCCAAAGGGTAGCGATCGAAACCAGTCAAATCACGCTCCAACACACTCAAGTAGTCTAATAAAGGTACTTAGGACAAAACCAAAGCTCAAAAAGTTGAGAACCAAGAAAACTTCAAAAGTTTACAGGCCTGGCGCGACTGTCAGGCTGCAACAAGTGCCTTTCAGGAATTGGTGCGGGTTGTCAATGTGCAACTTGCGCCAACTGGCGCGACTGTCACGCTATAAACTAGCGCCAGCCGAGTTTGCTATGGAAAAATAAAAACAAAAGAGCCAAGGCCAAACCAGCAATGCCTAAGTACTCTCAAGAGGCCAAAACAACACAGGCATTCAACCCAGAAGGCTAAACAAGCGGGAGAAACCAAGGAAACAATCAAGGAACAAGGCAAGTTCCAAGTCGTTCAGTTTGCAAACCAAACCGGAGATGGACTGAAGTAGCGTTGATCTACTTCGCTAATGCAAAGCAATAGCGTTTTGAAGGCTATCTGACCAGACTTCAGGCTCCGTCTAAAGTTTACAAATCAAACAACAAGACAAGATAAACAAACAAGGCAAAAGCCAACTCCCCAGCGGAGTCGCCAAATTGTTGTACAGGTAAATCCCCTCTGCGGATAGAGGCGATCCCACTAGCCTAAATGGGGTCTAGCAACAATCAAACAACACTAACACGCAGGTTCCTAATTGAAAAGTAAAGGCCAATGATGAGAGCCTACCTCGAATCCAACGCTAGTATTCGTAGAAGAGTCGTCGCTTCCATTCTTTCACTTCAATTGGTCACAATCCTCACGATCCTCGTGAAAGACACCTGCACATGCAAAGAACAAGACAAATACAAGCATAAAATCCAAGAAATGCAACTATGTATCAGTCAAAAAGGATACAAATCAAACATCATTATAAAGACACATGAGTGGAACCATAATGATAGTCGTCTATTATTATTGATAAAAAAAAAAGAATACAACCAAGTTCTGACGTCAAATCCTCCTTTGGCTGGGTGATCAGCAACACATGCCTTTCAAAGCTTGTACGGGATGGGGAACAAGCCTCTCTCTCCTTGATTACTTGGACATGGATCTCCTCCTTAAAGATATAGCCTTATGGGGGTGAACAAGGCCTCTTGTAACATGAGCTTAGCAATTCTCAGACTTTGGGACTTAGATTTGGGAGCTTGAAAAGTAGAATTACTAACTAGCTTTTCAAAGGGAAAAGAACAAGCTTATATAAAGGTAGGAGGAGTAGATAAGACCATCCACCAGATTCATGGGATTGTCCTTATCATTAGGAAGCTTCCATGAGAGGTGGAGAACTACTTCCCTCCTTGGGAGATATGAAGCCCAACTGAACCAACTCAAACTGGAATCAGTTCATGGATAGGGTGGAAGAAACCTTCGGAAGTTTGTTTGTTAAAAACTTTACCCAACTGGGTTGGCGCTAGTGTGACTCTGAGACAGAGCGCCAGCTGGTGCGCCCTCTTTGGAGGATTTCCCCCATTGGTGCGAGTGATACACTGTGGAACAACGCCAATGGAAAAAGAGCTATTTTTATGGGTATTTTGCAGAAGGTGTCTTTAGGGCATATGGAGTACATACTCAAGGGGATACAATGCATGTGTTTTCAAGTTATGTCACTTCTCACAGGTCCCAGAATAGGTCCTCCAATGTACGGGAGAAAGGGTAACAGGGACAGTGACAAAATAATGTGTAACATACATTTTGGTCAAGCCTCTAGTCAATGCTAGATACCAAGCTCACTAAGTCCACGACCTTCCACCCCCAAACTAATGGCCAGACAAAGGTCGTCAATAGGATGATCATGCACATTTTGTGCATGTACAACTTGAAGCATCCACACATATGGGATGAAAGCCTTGCCTATGTCCAACACAACTACAACAAAGCTCTCCATAGCTCAACTGGCCAAAAACCTTTTTGGTGAGGTTTGGATTCCAGCCACTATGTCCCATTGATGTGGCCATACCATTTGAATCTACTCAATTAGATTTGACTCATGTCCAGTCCAAAGTTGACTAGGCTAACAACTTCATTGAGCGCATTCAACACATCCGCCAGCAGGTCCATGACATAATGGACAAATCCAATGCTAGGAAAAAACAACTTCATTATCAACATGAAGTGCCACACAAGTTCTAGGTGGGTGAAATTTTTTGGTTACATTTGCAGAAGGAGTGCCTTGCTGGGCCCCATTGAGAGATTTGCTCGCTCCGATATGGTTCGTACACCATCACCAAGGCTATGGGTGACAATGACTTCAAGCTTAGCATTCCATCGTTCCTTGGTCTACACCTAGTATTTAATGTGGACCGACTACAACCATACTTTCCTCCATTGTTGGACACATCCGACGTTGCTGATCAACTTACACCAACAGAGATCAACCCAAGCTGCATCGAGAAGGCCACAATTAACAATATCATGGACACACAGATCAAGAACAATCACCAACAAAGGATCCATCTATATCGAGTTGTCAAAGCAGGGCAACTCCTTCACTAGGGAAAGTGGTTCACCAAGGACTAGGTTCAATTGAAATTTCCTCACCTCATGGAGGCTCTACATGCAATGCAGACAATTTCTTCTTAAGGGGGGAGGATTGATCCAGGAGGATATTGGTGGCTACCTGCGTATTCCACCTAGATCTCCATTTGATTTCATCTGTTTCCTTGATTATTGCAGCATTTACTATTTTTAGCATTTTTTTGGGTCCTGAATTTTCGAAGCTATTTTGACCCCCTAAACAATGTTCTTTCGAGGTTTGCAATATGCTGACGACCATAGACAATCTTGTATTAATCAGAGAGATATTTCCAATGAGGTATCTTACGTGCCAAATGGAAATAATATGACCAATTTACGACCATCAGAAGTTCGCTGCCCAACTAACCCCAATGGGGCCCACAAACTCTTAGTGTTTCATCTCCTAGGGTTAGGGTTTCAGTTGTTTAACATTTTCCTTTGATGTTCAATAATAAAAAGGCCCTTGAGCCTCATTTTAACATAGTTCATATGCATGTATCTGGCACATCTCTTCTTAGAGATAAGCTACCATCGCTCGAGCTAGTTTATTTCCATTCTGTATGTAAGCATATTTTAGTTCTTTGATATTAATGAAATGGAGTTTTATTTCAGCTGCATTTCTATGCTTATGTTTATATCTGTATTTTTTTTTGCATTCCTACATAAGTTCGGATCATTGGTATCATAGTGGTATGCTATTTCTCTATTTTTCTTTGCATGTCCCCAATGAGGTCAGAGTATAAGGAGTTAGGCATCGAACTGGTTGAAACTTTGTAAGACCAACCTCGCAAACCCTAACGACCTCCCATGGTAGAAGAAAATAAAGATGTGGGAGTAGGGGATCCTTTATATTGCTCGAGGAAGCCCTCCAGCGACAAAGGAATGCGATGATGGATAATGTTTCCCAGATCCTTCTACGACTACCCACAGACAATGCATCTTCATCTAGCAGCCACTTTGGAGGCACCAATCCTTTTAATGTACAAGTTAAGTTTGACATTCCCATATTTGAAGGCCAGATAGATGTAGACGCCATAGATAGATGATTAAATTTGTTGGAAGGATATTTTTCAATTCATGACTTTTCTAATTGGGAAAAAGTTACTTTTTCACTCCTCAAAGATGCTCCCCATGTTAAGGATTAGTGGGAAACCTACTATGAACAAAAGGACGAGAGGGAATCCTCACTGTATTTAGTTTCACCCACTTGGAATTATTTTTGAGATGCCATCAAGGAATAATATTACCCTTTCAGGTGCTATGAAGATAAATACATAATGTAGACCATGCTGTGTGAAGGAAGGGGCCAATATGTGCCAGGATTCACAAGTATTTTTCATACCCTTCGCACAAAGTTGGTATCAAGGATTCTAAGTGACATTTGGTACTCAAGTACCACGACTATCTACACAAGCACATCTAGGACGAGATGGAGTTCCTAGACATGTCCTTGCTTGGATCCGCCTATTGATACACTGTCAAGATTGAGAAAAAAGTTAAACAGAAGAAGTGAGACTTTGGATCTATGAATCTGAAGTAAGGGAAAGGCACCCCCAAACAACAGAAAAAAGGATAAAGCCAAGGTGGTGCGACCCAGGACAACCCACCGAAGCTGAAAGAAAAGAACAACACCACGAAGACAAAGAAGGGCACAAGGAAATGGTGTGGTGTTGCTCGTCTTGAATTTTTTGTTGTATTATTAGGCCAACCAAACTTGTGGAAGCATCATATTGTGTATGAGTCTAGGCCTTGCACTGTCATTATTTATTTGGGAAATAAGTTATATAGGATTTGATTTCTGCGAAGTAATGCAGTAAGATCAATTCCCAGACTTGAAAATTCATCTTCCTTGTGATTTTCCCTCAAGGCAAGAATAATATTGTGGCCAAATCCACAACCTCTAGACATGGCTCCTTCGCATGACAACAACATATGGACAAAGTCATGGAATAGTACAGGGACATCTTCACCTCACCCACAAGGGTACCCTTACACTGTTAGGTTAAACACTCCATCAATATGATCTTGGGAGCGCCGCTACCCAACAGAGCGATCTACTGACGCTTTGTTCTAGAGAATGATAAAACTAAGAGGCAAATTCAGGAGCTGTTGCATAAAGGGCACATTAGGCCAAGTTCATCATCCTGTGGGAGCCCAACTGTGTTGGTACTGAAGATAGACGACACCTAGAGACTTTTTATTGACTTTTGGGTGTTGAATAAGAATAATGTCCGCAATAGGTATCCAATCCCACAAATTGATGACCTTCTAGACCAGCTCAAGGGGGACAAATATTTTAGAAATATTGGTTTGAAGTCCAGTTATCACCAGGTACCAATTGAACCCTCCGATGTGTGGAAGACTGTCTTCAACTCTAAGGAGGCCCTTTTCGAATGGTTGGTCATGCCTTTGGGGTTGACTAATGCCCCCTTAACCTTCATGTGGCTAATAGATGACATCTTACAGCCCTTTAACAAATAGTTTGTGATAGTGTACCTGGGCGACATCTTGAGCTTCAGCTGGAGTTGGGAAAAACACATACACCATATCCGGCAGGTCCTCCAAACCTTGAGACAACACAAACTGTGTGCCAATTTGGAGAAATGTACTTTTGGTATGACCCAGGTTCAATATTTGGGGTACATAATTAATGAGCGGGGTGTGCCTGTGGACCTATCTAAGATATAAGTTATTCGAGATTGGCTAGCCCCAACCTCTTTAACTGAGCTCCACAAATTTTTGGGTCTTTCTAATTTCTATTGCAGGTTCATGTTGGGATTCTCTCATATCACTTCACCTTTGAGTCAAGTCACCAAGGGTAGAATGAAGAAAAGTTCTTTTGGTCTGAATCCCAACATAAGGCATTTGTTGAGTTGAATCATCATCTCTTCTCTGCACCAATGCTCACATTACCAAACCTACAACAACCATTTGAAATTGAGACAAATGCCTTCGACTATGCTGTTGGTGTAGTTCTTACCCAACAAGGGCATCCAATGGCATATCACAGTGAGACACTTTCAGATACACTTCGAAAGTATCCGAGTTATGAAAAATATATGTATTCTATTGTGCAGGCCTGCCGAAAATGTAAGCATTACATTATAGGGAAGGAAACAATCATCCACACAGACCATCAATCTTTGCAGTTCATATAGACACAAGGTTAGTTACAGAAAGATCGCGATCATAAATGGTCCACATATCTATAACAATTCCTTTTGAACATAAAGTATAAGAAGGGAAACACCAATAATGTTGGACACTGTCTCAACCGACCATTGGTTATGGCGCTGACCATTGTGCTTGACTCTTGTGGACTTGAGACTTCAAGGTGGTCGCATCTTTACAAGAGCGATCCAAAATTCAGTAACACATACCAAATTCTCCTCGAAGGCATGCAAGTTCTAGATTTTCACCTCCAAGGCACATTGTTATGCCACCTAAGACACCTCTGTTTTCCTACAAGCAAGCATGCTAAGATGATTTAAGAGGTGCATTATAGTTGGCTCGCAGGAAATTTTAGAGTAGAGAAAATATGGTAGCGCTGCAGAAGTATTTTTATTAGCCGAACCTTCGATAGGTTGTTGGGAAGTAGATCCAATCCTGCACCTCTTACGCCATTACGAAACAAAAAATCAAGAAGTAAGGCATATATACTCCTCTACCTACTCATAGTCGGCATTGGGAATCCATCTCCATGGATTACATATCGGGCCTTCCTTCTATTAATCATGACAATGACTACATGGTTGTGGTCATTGATAAATTCTCTAAGATGGCCATTCTGGCAACTTGCAAGAAGTGTATCATAGCAGAAGACACTACTAAGCTCTTATCTGAATGAGTGTGGGTACATTTTGGGATCCGACAGTCCATTATCTTAGATCGGGACAACAGGTTCTTGAGTACATTTTGGTGAAGTTTCTGGTCGATGCTGGATACCAAGCTCACTAAGTTTGCGACCTTCCACCCCCAAAATGATGGCCAAACATAGGTTGTCAACATGATGATCGCGCACATTTTGCACATGTACAACTCAAAGAATCCACAAAAATGGGATGAAAACCTCCCTATTTCCAACACAACTACAACAGAGCTTTGCATAGCTCAATTGGCCACGAACCTTTTCAAGTGGGGTTGAGATTGTAGCCACTATGTCCCATTGATGTGGTCATACCATTTACAACTACTCAAGTAGATTCAGTCATGTCCAATTCAAAGTTAACTGGGCTAACAACTTCATTGAGCACATTCAGCACATCCGCTAGCAGGTCCAGGACATATTGGATAGAGCCAATGCTAAGTACAATCAACGTCATGATCAACCTTGTGTGCCACACAAGTTCTAGGTGGGTGACACAGTTTGACTACATTTGTAGAAGAAGCGCCTCGGTGGGCCCCACTGCAAGCTTCACTTGCTTCGATATGGTCCGTACACCATCACCAAGACTATAGGGGACAATTCCTTCAAGCTCAACATTCCATCATTCCTTGGTTTGCACCTAGTATTCAATGTGGACCGCCGATGACCATACTTTCCTCCATTGTTGGACACATCTGACATTGCTAAGTAGCTAACACTAATAGAGATGAACCCAAGCTGCACCGAGCATGCCAAAATTGACAGGACCATGGAAACATAGATCAAGAACACTCACCAACAAAGGATCCAACTATATCAAGTTGTCAAAGTAGGCTAAGTCCTTCACCAGGCAAGTGGTTCACTAGAGACCAAGTTAAACATAATTTTCCTCACTTCATGTAGGCTCTACACGTAATGGGGACCATTTCTTCTTAAGGGGGGAGGACTGATCCCGGTGGATATTGGTGGCTACTCGACTATTCCACCTAGAACTCCAGTTAGTTTCGTTCATTTCCTCGATTATTGCAACGTTTACTATTTTTAGCAATTTTTTTGGGTCTTAAACTTCTGGAGCTATTTTGACCCCATAAACGACATTTTTGACTTGGAGATATCTTTCCAGTGAGGTATCGTATGCGCCAAATGAACATCATATAACTGAGTTACGACCTTGAGAAGTTGGCTTCGCAATTAACCCCAATGGGGGCCCAAACTCTTGGTGTTTCATCTCCTGGGGTGAGGGTTTTGGTTGTTTAGGGTTTTCCTTTGATGTTCAATAATAAAAATGCCCTTGAGCCTCATTGAAACACAGTTCAAAGGCATGTAGATGCCACATCTCTTCTCAGAGATAAGATACCATCGCCCAAGCTAGTTTATTTCCATTCTATTTGTAAGAATATTTCAGTTCTTTGATATTATTGAAATGAAGTTTTATTTCTGCTGCATTTTCATGTTTATGTTTATATTTGTATTTTATTGTGTTCTTGCATAAGTATGGATAAAATAAAAACAAGACTAGCTATAACAAACACACTAAATGGACAACAAACAAAACCAATCAACTACTCCACATAACAAAGTTGTTGTACATAATAAGAAATTGCCACAATTAACAAAAAAAGGTCGAAATAAACACATATACGATTGGAATCTGGATTCCATTTCCATTAATGAAAGTGAGATTTACAAAATAGGCAATCCCCCTGTCTTTGAGGTAGGGAGGCTGTGAAACCTTCACGCTCTTCCCAGAAACCCTACGTGAAATTCTCTCCAAAGATAGTCCCGAATCCTCACTCAACCCCCATACATAATCCCTAACCCTCTAAGTTGGAGGGGAATATATTAATGTTTTGCTAAAAATATCTCCTAACCATCTTTCCTTCCATGGAAAACACACTTTACATGGCATTTAAATTTCATTAGATGTGCATTACATTGACATTGACATTTAGATTTTTCCTTTATTCTTATAATTAGGACCTAGATTCCAACAATCACAACTACAATAAGTTGCCTATGTTTTTCAACCACCCTCATCATGCAATTCTTAATTATGGAAGTATGATCCAAGAAGGTAAATGATGATGTTGAATTTATGTTGGATAATTGTTTTAATGGGGAATTGCCTGATGCACTTGAAGCCACTTGAAGGGAAGGCTTTCTCCGTGAGCTACTCTGAAAACTTTAGTCATGTGGCCAACTCTTAGAGCTCTTTCCTTCATCATCGACCTTTAGTCCAACTTGCTAACTTTGGGTTGCCAAATTTGGTGCCTTTCCTTTGGTCTAGTCACTCCAAGGAGAATATTTCTTAGGTGTGAGTTAGGGGAATGTAATTGCACTAGAATTGTCTCTACTAGCACCCTCCAAAGTTTAAAGTCTTATTCGTCGATTGACTTAGATACGAATTTCAGTGTCAACTACAAGTCAATATAGTGGCCCGTTAAAGGGATTGCTACAAGTGTGGTGAAACATACTATGGAGCTCTAGGGAGAGTGGGAGGGTGGAGGCCTTAGTGCAATAGTTCCAGGAGGAAGCTCCATCATCCATCCAAAGTGAACTCCATGAGGAGAAATAAGAGATTGTGGGACAAAGAGATTGTCCCTTAGACAAGGATATCAATGTTGAAGTGGCAACATGGATCCGAGACACTAGAAACACTCAAGGGAGGTAAAATCAATACTTGCATACACTATACTTTTATTGGCATATGGAATCCTTATTGGAAATGAGGTTGTTGGAATGAAAGCTTGCCAAAGAAGAGATATTGCTCATGTTGGATGAGCTAAAACATCATATTTAGAACCTAAACTATAGAATGGAAAGGATTGTTTCCCACTTGGGCATCCTTTTGGATCTAGGGAGCTAGAAATAACAAGGAAAGGAACCCATTAAGATGGAATCTTTGACTCCACTCAACCTCCATGATTTTCTCTTGGGTCAACATTTTCCTTTATCTTTAAATTATCAATGTGAATATGCTAGTTGGCTAGATGTCAACAATTTTTGGGCAAGACCTTATGCATATTTGGTTTAAATTTTGGATCTCAAACTCTATTGGTAAAAATATCAATGCCTACCACTAGTCTGGTTTCCCGATCAATGGACCAGGGCATGCTATGGCTATTTAGATCTATATTTTTTTGAATTATAATTAGTAAACTTAACTTCACAAAAAAAGGGGTTTAAGCTTTGATATTTGTATTTTAGAAGGGATGGTCTAGCTCCATGGAATCCTTAAAGTCCCCCCTTATGTGTATATCCCACTACTTTGGCCATTGGAGGAGATATGTCTCCTCTCCCCTCCACTAGAAATTACTGCATTCTTTGCTCTTGTTTCCTCCATATCCATATCTGTCAACCCCCCCCTTTCATTCTCGTCAAATGGTTGGATGAGATCTCAAAAGTTCCTATTCACATGGCACAATCCAAGGTTGTTGCTCTTCTTTTAGCAATCCTTCTTTGAAGGTGAGTTTACTAGGGTTTGGCCTTCCCCATAAACTCCTTGCTACATTGGTTGATAAAAGAGGTCGTCCATTGATCAAAGGAAAAATATCTCTCTCCTTATGTGGCAGGGGATTTTATGAATACCATGATACAATCTTCAGAAGTGGCCCTTATTTTTTAGGGTCTTAGGGTATTTTTTTTTAAATAGATGGAATCCTAACTTCAATTCAGAAATTGATGTTTTGTCAACTATTCCAATTTGGGCCAAGTATCCACAACTTCCCCTTCATTGCTGGAATGAGGACATAATCTAGAACATTGGTAATGTGCTGGGGAAATACATTGATTACGCTGAACCATGAGATGGAATGTTTACCTATGATAGGATCTATGTCAAAGTGGATCTCAAGAAAGGTCTACTAGAGGTGATTCAACTTACCCTGGACAATTGGAACTTTATTTAGACAGTAGATTATGATCATATCTCATTGAAGTGTAAGGGGTGTCATGAGTGTGGTCACTTCACAAAAAACTACCCTAAAGTTGGTTCAAAATAAGGACAAGTGGAGCAAGGGGAGCAATGGAAGCAACCTAGATGGAAAAAGGCCAACATTAGTTAGGAAGTTCTCCTTGAGTTATACAACCATCAAATCTCCCTCTCCAAAATGCCACTTCCTCAAAACATGTCTAAAGCTTCCAATAACCCTCCATCATCAATGGAAGTGAAAATAACACTTAAGGTAATAAATATTAAATATTGGCTTAAATGAACAACACAAAAACTGATCCAAACCTAGAATTTCAAGTAGATGAAGGAAATAAATATAACTAATTTCCACCTTTGGAGTACGTTCGTGTTCCACTACAGGGGGATAACTCCATCGATCTACCCATTTGGGAAGATGAGCATGTGCATCCCCATGCTTCAAGAGGCATGGATCCTAACGAAGAAGCCTGAAACTATCCCATCACTTGCCCCCCAAAGTCATTTACATTGTTGGCCTCCCTTCCTTGTCAGTGATATATGAGAGGTAGAAGGATGAAGTGAATTGGGAATTAGTGGCTAGTCAATTGATCAAGAAAGTGGGAATAAAACCAAACCATGATCGAGTGGAAGAACAAATTAATAAATACAAGGAGTTGGGTACTTAAATAACAATTGAAAGCATGTATAGAAAATAAACTAGAAGCATTGTGAATCAATGTGGATCCATTCCTCCCCAAGGAGGAAATCCTATAACCACTAGTAAACAAGGAAATTTCTCACCTAGAATTGTATGGGTTTGGGAAGTGAAGGAAAAGTCTCATTATTAAGATATTTGATAAAAGAGGAGAAACCTGAAATTGTCCTACTTTAGGAGATAGAGATGGAGGAAATGGTCCTCCATCTATGTAATATTATTTGGTGTCGCATCTTAGTGAATGTCACAAGTTCCAGGGGGGATTATAAAGGGATTTGAACTTTGTATTCTTCCTCCCTCTTCAAGATCTCCCAGGTACACTCTTCAAAAAATTTGCTAACTACTAGTCTAATTGATATCCCCACTGGAAAAAATTGTAATTTGGTTAATGTCTACATGCCCGTTGAATATCCACACAAGGTTGCATGTTTGGATTCCATTGATTCCCTTAAGGAGTTTGTATTTGACTCTAATTGTATTTTCATGGAGGATTTGAGTACTACAACACACTCATGGGAAAATAAACAAGGCAATTTTGTTAGGGATCCTTTTAGGGAAAGGATGGAAGACTTTTCTTCACTCTAGATTTGATCAATACGAAGCGAGTAAAAAGGAAGTCACTTGTTCTAACTAAAGGATTGGCCCTAGAAATATTTCTATATGCTTAAACTGATTTCAATTTCATAATTCCTTCCTGGAGGAAAACATTTCTCTCTCTTTTCATATCCTTGCCTGGAGTGGTTGAGGCCAATCATCCTATTGATATGACCTTGGCTCCTCTTGAAAAGTATGCCCCTTTCCATTTTCACTTTCACCCTCTTTGGTTTCATGATCCTAGGTATAAGGTTGTATATTGAGCCTGTTGTCACTGTATTGAGGCCTTTCTCGTCCATATATGGGAGTAAAATATAAAAAGGGCTAAAGTGGCTCTTAAATATTGGGAAAAATCCCAATTTTGGGCTCAAAGCTCCAACGCCAATTTCACTAGGTCAAAATTGGAGGAAATTCAAAGTCATCCAGAATTGGATCCATTTCAATTGAACTATTAATAAATGAAAATAATGACTCCATACAATTGTAAGGTACTTTAAAATTAGAGGAAGAGTGTTGATCCAAATTATAGAAGTTTCTTATTGAAGGTAAGGGACGAAAACACATACTATTTTCATAGGTAGGATAAAAGGCATAATAATGTTAAAAGCATAATTGTTGCCAATGGGATCCTTTCAACACCTATTATTAGATCAAGGAGGTCATCCATCTTCATTTTGTATCCCTTTATTCAAATCAAGACGGTGAATGTGGAGAGGAAGCAAAGGCCTCATTATAGCATATTCCCTTATTAATTTGGGTAGCTATTCAATCTTTTGATCTAGATTAGGCTCCCGAAGCTAATGACTTCATAGCTGAATTTTATAGGTGGTGTTAGAATATAATAAAATGTAATCTATTCAATATGATAACTCATGTATGTTTCTTAAAGTGTATAGGAGGAAGCATAAAATCTACATTCCTATCTTTCATCCCGAAAGAGGTAAACCCTTCTTCATTTGATTAATTTTGGCCACTTTCCTTATGCAATATGTCATATAAAATTATCCCCAGATCATTATCAATCACCTTAAACTTCTTCTCCCCAAGTTAATATTAAAGAATCAAGGAAGCTTCATTGGGAAAAGGAAAAGCATGGACAACATTTTCCTTGTCCACAAGATCATTCACTCCAATAAATCCAAGGGGGGAGGTCATGGTCCCGAAATTGGAAATGGATAATGCCTTTAACTAAGAGTATGATAGCTTCATTTTCACTATTCTCCATCATTTTGGATTTAGCCCTGGTTTTATAGGTTGGATCTCTACATTTATAAGGAACTTTTAGATCTCCTCGTTGGTAAATGGATGATCCTTAGGTTTCTTTAGAGTCTCTAGAGGGTTACAATAACGATGCATGTTATCCCCTATTTTACATATCCTCATGGTAGACTCCTTATGCAAATAACTCAATTATGAAAGAAGAATGAAAAGTTTACTAGGAATTCATATTGTGATAAGGGTCAAGAACTTATACCATGCACAATTTGCAGATAATATTCTCTTGATGGTGGTGCTTCCGATTACCATAACATCTTGCTTGATATAGATTGGATCATTATATTGTTTCTCATCCATATCAATGCTTTAAGGGTGGAAAAAGTGGAGGAATCAACTCACATGGCCATTTTTACCATTGGGACCCAGTTTGGAAAATTGGGGTTTGAAGCCTTTTAGGAGCAGTTTGAGGTATCAAATGTCCTTTTTTTTGCAGGTAAAACTTTGTTGCTTTAGGGAAACACATTTTTTTTTCTTATTTTACATACAAAGACCTTTCCAAAAGTGTAATAATCACCTCGATTAGAGTCCATATGAAAAATTTATACAACTTGGAAGTTGACCTTCTTGTTTTGGCCACCATAAATTGAGAGGATGCTACTCTAGCTCCCATTATTAATTGAAAAGGGGATAACCATGTGATAATCATTATTGGGTCGCTAATTTGAATTTCTTCTCATGCTCAAAGTCATTCCTTTGTGATCATACTTTCAATTATTCATTGTCATTTTCAACATAATTCTTCGTAATAAGCCTCGTAAGTTTATAAGCATCAGGTTGTTAATTTCCATACATTTTCTTTGATACCAATGAAAAAATAAATATTATGCTTGGTTTTACTAATGATAATTTTGCAATTCAATTTTACTAGTTCTAAGTTTCAGTATCCATCTCCGTGATCGAGGTATTAACACCATTCTAGAAGGAAATCAAACACATGGGTTTTGTCTCTAAGACCCCTAATATGGAGTTTTGTTGTTCAAATCTCATCTAGCTCACATTTGTGAACCTCCAACATTTGATCAAAGGAAATAGGCAGTAATTTTGGCTAGTCAACTCCAGATGTGTTTTCTGAGAAAACTATGACGAACTTCGAAAAAATAAAACATGGGTTTTTGTAGAATGATCCAATTTAGGCTCCAGGCAAACAATTTCATCCAAATTTGAAAGATATAAGAGATTTCAATGGTTCTTTGAACCCCATTTTTCCAGATTACGTGAATTAATGGTTTACTAATGTGTCACCTAATTCTGAATCAGTAAGGAGGTTAGAACGAGTTATTCTTTAGTGAATTCGTGATAGGTAGATAAGCTTAATTATATCTCCATAAATCCATCAAAATATATTTGATTTTATTCTTAAACAGATGTACTAAGATATCATGGCCATAATTCAAGCAATGAAACTATGAGTTTGTTGTTTCTTCAAAGCTTTATAATTTTTTGTAATCTCTTTGATGAGGAGACATACAAAGATGTTTTGTAATTCTAAATTGTATGCTTAGTTTACAATTTAAAATTAGACATTGTCTTTTGCTACCAACTGAGTTTTGATGAGTATATTGCGACAATTCTAGTAAAGCTCTCTACGTGTTTTTAAACTTGTGCATCACTTGCAGTGCTCCCTTGTGGTGTACGACTCACATAGGATATTTTTTTTCACTCTTGCTCTGTTTTATTATGTTTCAAGCATAGTCAGATACTTTGTTTCCTTAAAATTAATATTGTAATTTTGTCTTTCTTATCTCACAAGTCTTGATCAAGTGCTTGAGATATATAAAACACAAAAAAACATTTGTTTATAGCATTTTAATTATGCATTCATAGTTTAAGATTTATAGCCACATCATTTCATTCTACAGTCATTTGCATAAAAAAGTACATAAAATGTGCATCATAGTCTTCAACTGGATTACATGAAAATACTCATAAGCATTGAACACACACCCTTTGATGGTTTCTAATCAAGTTTCAAGATTTTTCATAAGTTAGTCTTACATTTTATTTAGATTTAAAAAGAGTTTCATCTGCTTTCATAGGAAAGTTAGGTTTACTTCTTTCATAGAATAAGTCTATTGCTTTCCCAAAATGGTTGTCTTTACTTACACTAGATTGAAGTTTATTGTTTTCATAAAATAGTTGTCTTTGCTTTCATATAATAAATCTATTGTTTCCCTAGAATAATTACTTCTTCTTTCACTAGATTTTAGTTTATTGCTTTCCTTAGAATGATTTTCTATTATCTTATTAGATTAGATTTATTATTTTCCTAGAAAATACATCTTAAATGCTTCATAAGATAAAAGTCTTGTCCAGATTTACATGAATTAAATCCATGTACCTTGCCAAAACGAACTTCTTTTCATAAATAAAATTTTCTGCATTAAAGAATAGAATCATATTTTCACTCATACAATAGACTTTTATAAAGTTTATGTTTGACTTTCACGCTTTGAGATTATGCATTTATTTCATTAATATTAGATTCCACTGCCTTCTAGATTAGGATTTTAATTTCTTTTGATAGACTAATGTTTGTAGAATAACATTTGTTTCCCTTCTATTAGGATTTGAAGGTTAAACTCCTAGTACTTCTTGTGTCATCACGTACTTCATAAGTTTACCTACGTAGATTGATAATTTAATGTAAAGTAATGCAAATCACAATCAAATTACCCAACATTTTTGATGTTGTTGTAGGGGAATTATACATAGGATTTACCCCTTGATTTAGATTTTTTTTTTAATGCAACTTTGGAAATGATAGATTGTAAAATGAGAGGTAAGAAATTGTGCATCACCATTGTGTGGTCTCTCTTACCCTTAGTTGCTGAATTGCATATCATTTCACTACATCCATTTTTAGTTGCATAAATTTGATTTCATTGATTGTGGAGTGAATTCTAGAGGTATACGCATTAGAGGACAAACTTCACCAACTTCAATTCCACTATCACCTACCATCCCCACTAGATTACGTGGTGTAGTAAAAACCACATCACCTTCCATATAATGAATGCCTACTTTTGTAGGTAGAAGAAGACCACCTCCTGGAAGTGGAAGAGGTGGCTAAGGAGGTAGAAGAAATGGAAGGAGATGATGACAATGAGGAAGATCCTATTGGATTTCCCATTCAACATACTGATATAAATGCTAATATGAAAAACATCCCTCCATCTGTACTTCCCAACTTCCATGGTATGAGATCAAAAGATCCAAAAATCTTTGTTTTTGAATTTGAATTACTTTGTAGATCTTATAGTTACTTATTAAAATCTCAAAAATTAAAATTTTTTCTGGCTACATTGAAAAATGAAGCTCTTAAATGGTTTATGGGTCTAGGTACTAACTCTGTAAGGTCATGGGATGATATGAGAATATTTTTTTTTAAGAAAGATGTAAAGCCTATTTCACATAACATAATATTAAAGAGGAAATCTTTAAAATGAGTCAAAAGGAACATGAGAATCTTGAGGACTTCGTAGAAAATATTGTGTATAATATTAAAAGGGAAAAATCACATAAAATTGGATTTGATACACTAAAAACTCTTTTACTTAAAGAAATCAAAGATGAGTGGATTGATCTCCTTAATCTATTGGGTAAAGGGGATGTATCCCAATTATCATTTGGAAAAACCTGTGAATTATGTAAGCACATATCAAGAGGAAGGGAAAAGTATGGCAGGAGCCCTTGGGATTCAACCATGGAAGGAGTAAGTAAATCAACATCAAGATAAGTAAGTAGAGCATAGCTTGGAAATTTTCTAGATAAATTTATAACATATATCCTTGGAAATTTAAGTGAACAAATAGATATGTTAATAATGTAAAATAAACAAAAAGATGAGAATGTTACTTTATCTGTATTCTATCCTAGGTGTAGAAAGAAGCATGTTTTGAGATAATATACACTTGATAATATTGAAATTTGTGTCATATGTGCATAATCACATGCCACCAAGGATTTATCATCATTACCAAGGTTTAAGGTTGTTTACCAAGAAGATAATGAAGAAAGTCAAACAACAAAACAATTTTGTTTTATTGCTCCTAAGATACCTTGGCAACCTTTTCAACCGGGTATGATGCAAGATCCCAATTCACAATTTCATTCTTATGAACAAGAATCTCAAAATAGTTGGAACACACCCTTACCTTGGCAACCCTGACCATCTTAGTCTCAAAACCCATCTTGGCCAAACGGTTAGCAAGGATCTTATGGTAGAAATCCACAATATCATCAATATTTCCCTTAGTATCCTCAATACCAGTCTCAATATTGTATAAATTCCTTGTATATTCAAATTGCTAATTGCAATTCACTAAAAAATAGACTTGAATCTACTATGCTCATCAGTGGAAACAATTAAACGATTGCGAAATAACAAAGCATACAAGAGAAAGAATTCAATCAACACATTACACAATAATTTCCTTGGGAAAGCCACAACTAAAAACCCTTGCTATCTGTATATTGCATTAGTCAGAAAATACGATAAGATTACAATGCTTTGCTCAAGCCCGAGCAACCTATGCACTATCTCTATCTATCTCATAGCTTCCTAGATAAGCATAGGACAATACTTAACCAATTTTATTCTTTCCCATGTCCCTATTTCCTTGCACTGTTTCCTTGGGAATTAGTCCCCTATTAATTAGGGAAATTAATCAAAGGAATTGTGTAATCCATCATAGGCCTTTCTCTGATTGCATGCACCACCTATAAAATTCAGATGATTATTCAACTAATAGTACATTGTCCCTGAACTCTAATCTCAACTGGGTAACTCTCAGATCTATCATGCATGAGTTATTTATGAGTGAATCATCAATTCAATGGCTGATCACTACATGCAACACCACACTACAAGACCTCCCACTAGTTCCTCCAACAGTTGGAACTATTTTAACTAATTTTAACTCAATTAAACTGAATTAATTAATTACAACTCAAAATAAACTCAACCAAGGCTCCTATATGTAGGAGACACACTACATGACTCAAGTTAGACCCTCAAATCGAATTAACTGAGCCAACTAGGTCAAATTAATGTAGCTAACTAATACAAGCTGTCATGTTATGTGGAATTACAATTTTATTCCCAATTTAATTCAAGGACAAAATTAAATTATTTTCTTATTGCATTTTCAACACTCCCTCTCAACAAGAAAGGGATTATGTGCTACCCCGATCCTAACTCTATGGAACTCAAATTTTCCTCTTGATAGTCCCTTTGTTAAGATGTCTACATCTTGCTCCTCTATAGGAATGCAATCCAACAACATGATTATCTTCTGCACATAATATCGTAGGTGGTGATACTGGATGTTGATATGCTTGGACTGATCATGAAAAAATGGATTCTCAGAGAGTTTGATACAACAATGATTGTCAGAGTAAATCACTATAGGATCCATCCGCTGACCAAATAACCCAACAAGGATCCTACTTATCTAGATAGCTTCACAACCTACTTGACTAGCAACCTGTTGTGCTATTCAACAACCCCCCATTTGTTAATAGTAGTAGTCAATATTACATTAATAAATGGGGACCCTTTAAAAAATCCTTCCAAAAATAAGTTTAGCATTTAGGCATTTTCATTATTAAATTTCTGAATAAGACAAGATATCAATCAAACATTTTTTCAAAAAACTAGTATATTTCTGCCTTTCCTGCATATCGCACAACCAAGCATGTTTGAAAGCCTTGCTAATCCACCAAAACTAGCAAAAAGCGATCAAAGGAGAACTTTGCACAAAACACTTCGAAACTAATACATTTCTTATATAAACTAAGTCCTAAGGCATTTCTTATTAAAATTATGGCCCGCATCGCATATCTTTATTTATAGAAGGCACACCTTAAAGAGTTACCTTAAAACGTGTGAGATGCGGAATTGCAAGGACAACATTTCCGTTATCGCATCACATTTCGGACATTAAAAAGAACACAACAAACTTACCATCCAGTGAGATTGCGAAATGCAATTGAGACCTAGACCCGATCCCAAGATACGTTATAAACAAGTCTTTAGGTCCACTGTTTAATAAAATGAGCTTTACACAAAAACCTAACAAATAAGCTATGTTTTGGAAATGATAGTAAGCGGCTTGCATGTCGCATCTTGCAGAAACTAAAGAAAAGATAAGGAAATTGTATAAACATAACGTGATAATGCGATATTACATCGCAATCACAAAATCTGCATTTTCTCAATTTAAAGGTTCGCCACCCTAGAAAGCTTTCTTCCCGACTTACGATGCAGACATTAATTAGCAATAAAGCTAAGAGATAACAAACTATTAGTGGGCATTCAATAAAGGTTAATGTTATTTATGTGTGAAAATCAATTGAACGTGATACGATATCTTCTCACTTGCGTTCAAATAAAAATCCTTCTTATCACCTTTTCAAGTTATCTGTATTATTCCATCTTACGTTCATTCTTATCTCTATATATTTGATAACTGCTGTTTTTCTCCATTTTCAAGAAAAATCCATAGAAGGTGTCTTTGGGAGCAATGTCAAAGAAGGGCAAGGTAATTGCATTTGAGAAATCATAAATGACTCCTTTATTCATAGATACTACATGTAGCAGAGAAGGAGGAACCTCTACGTGGGAAACCATGTATGATTTATTAGAAAAAGATGAACCAATACCTCTGGAAACAAAGGTCACAACTGACAGTTGTGTTTCCTCAGATGCCTCCGTTTTTGAAATGGCATGCTCATTTCTACATCGCATAACCGCGCGACCAAAGATAATCCATTATACAGATATGGTCAAGTGGATTATTGATCAGACTGATATCTCAGACAGAGAATTTAAGAATAACAAGCAAGAGGTTATGTGATCTTTTTCACTAGACAACCTATGACTTATGTACAACCTACTAGAGCCCCAAACACTCTACAACAAACAATTCCTTGAGAATTTTTCCAAAGAGAATGAGAACCTAGTAGATGTCACCTAGACTTGGTCGAATAATGAAGGCAAGATCAAAAAGGACAAAGTGGGTATGTACTCTGCTGCATCTATTTCTCCCCCCCATAGTTTTGCAGCAACCATGCTATGTAGGATGTTTGGCAAGCCTGATAGCACTAAATTTTCCCTAGATGCAGTCGTAAACGCAACCATAATGAATTGGGCCCAAATTTTTTATGATAATTTAGCTAAGTCGATAATGGATTATATGAGAAAAAGGAGTATCTCTTCGAGGGTTTATCCTCCATTTTTTATGAGTGCCTATGTGATGGATGCAATATGTTTTGGTTCAAAATTTCCTATCATGGGATGGAAGCGGATTGTGAAAGATCCACTTCCCATTCATATATATCATAAGGACAAGTGGGAGTCTTAGTTTCACGCCCATTTTTACAAAATTTGTCATGGATTCATGTTGCCTCCATAAACAGGTTTACAACCAAAATGCCCCTAGGTTCTCTAAGGAAGCCGAAGTAGATATCCTCCCAGTGGCCAGATGGTTTGGGAAGGAAACATTCACATATATCAAAGTATTTGAGAGTATTGCCTCACCGCATGTCCTCCCATACTATGTCCCCGACAAATTGATGGCTAAAGAGAGCCTACCAGACATCGAGTGAGGGTGGGTTGAGCAAAGGATTAAAGGAAGCGAAAATAAGGCCATTTGGCCCACATTTCCATTGCAGTGTGGAGAATTTGTACTGCACGATCTTGGGCATGCATTCAAAGTAGCGAAGATCATGAAATCTCTAAAATTACCTAAATTCCCAGGAAGGTAGTATGACTCAAATGGAACTGCCAAAGACTTCACTACTGTTATCACCTAGAACTGCAGTCACATGTACATAAATGTTGTCCAAAAAAATTTCATTGTCAAAAATAGGTGTCAAATGGTTGTTGTCCTATGTTTGTTACTTAGGGATCATGTTTTAGAAAGTTATTGATGTAAATCATTTTCAAATACCGTTAGTCATCCTCCATCATGATTGCATAAGGCACGTCTTATCTTGCTTATGTCATTGGCCCTTTTCGCATTTCTGCAGCGCTGTTTTATTGGCTGATTTGGCAGCGCAATGATGTTTTAGCTTTTTCGCAGCGTGTCAGTAACCAGCCATTTCATAGCGCATTTTGATAATTTATAACTATCTGCGCTACGAAATCACAGATTAGGGGATTTTGCAGCGCAGATTCTCAAAATGTCATGTATGGGGGGATGAGTCATTGTGTCTGTCCGTTTATTGTCAATTGACGTCCTTTCCAAGCGATTGTGAGCCATCATTCCACCAATAGGTTCAGAGCCACGCACATAAAAATCGTTCAAACGGTTTTGTAATGCATGGTAGTGTCATGATGTTTGTTAATGATGCATGAACTGACCCGCTTGTTTGATAAGACTGTTAAATTGCAAAGGAGCCCGAGTTTCTTCCTTAAAGAACCTGATTGCAAGTGAGCCCGCGTTCCAAAATTTGAATTTGCCATTTGAGTTGAAGCTGGTGGTGTCTCTCTGTGCGAAAGATTTCAAAGCGAAATGGAGAAGAAGGGGCATCGGTCTGGAAGATGTCAAAGAACAGAACCTGTGGGATTGGATCTTGCATTAAGAGATGAAGGTGTAAGACAAGCTTTTCAAGATGCTGGTTGCTGGACATTTTGTGAGAAGCTGCAAGGTGGGCATGCTGAGGTAACAAAAGCATTTGCCTTAAATTTTACAGGTTTAAATTCTAAAGTGTCTATGTTAGAATTCCTAGTATCTCCAGAGGCTATTGCTAGGGTGACTGAAATTCCGAGAGGAGGGCAGGAGTGGTTTAAAAACTTCAAATTTGATATGAACCCCTACAAGGAATTCTTGAAGGAACCCTATGTGAATGAAGATCTTACAAAGGCTGTGCCAAGGAATTATGTAAAGGAACAATATGCACTTCTCCTTACATGTATTCAAAAGTATTTAACATGTGAAGGGAGATATACTAAAGTTTACTCCTATCATTTTAAGCTGTTGCTGCATTTTACGGGCAAAGCATCTATAGATATCCCATTATACTTGTTTCGTAGCCTCAGCAAGATGTGTGATAAAATTCAGTTGAAGAAGGATAATTGGGAGACATCACTGTTTCATCATGGTTTAGTAAAACTGTTAGTGTTGGATAATCTGCAGAAAATTGGTCGGGATTGGGATTCTTTTATTTTTATGGCTGGTTTTCAGAGTAAGACAGGCCTCACCCCCTTGCCTGTTAGAGAAAGAGAAAAGTCAATTGAGGAACCTACTCTTGCTGAGCTTAGAAAGGAGATAAAAGATAAGAAGAAGACCAAGACCCAATTGAAGGAATCAATGAAGCCATTGGTTATCAAAGAACCATCTCAACCATCATCAAAGGAGAAGGTCAAGCACAAGAAAGATGCACCTAGATCAAGTGGGGCTGAACAGGTATCAAGAGTAAAGACCAGAAGTCAATTAAGCAAGGAGAAGGGAAAATCAGTAGCTGTTGAAGAAAGTCCAATATCGAAGGCTAGTTTAAATGATTTGCTTGAGGCTATTGATTTTGAACAGGCTAAATCAGTGCATATTGAGCCAATGCACATTGACTTAACTCAATCATCACCAGAGAGAACTAAAAAATCAAAGGCTTCGAAGAGGTTAAGGTTTGATGAACCTGGTGAAGAGTTTGTGTTTAAACCACGAAGGCCAGTTACAAGGAAACAAATTAAAGAGGCCGAGAAGGTGCATGAAGAAGGGGTAGCTGTAAAGATGCCCAGAACAGAAGTAATTAAACAGCTGCCCAAAACAGAGGAAGCAGAGAAAATAAAGAAAAAACCTTTTACAAGAAAACAAGCAAGAGAAGTGGAGAAACAATCCAGAACAAAGGAAGCAAAAGAAGGAAACACTGCATCTACAAAGAACCAGTGGGAGGCAACCGAAAGAGAAGTGGCTGAGATGGAGAGGGCCGTAGCTGAAATCGCATCCATGGAAAAGGAGGTTGCAAAATTAAAGGCACAGTTAAATAAATTAGCTGCCAAATGAAATTGCAAAATTCTGAGTCAGGTGCTGTTCCAAAGTTTTGCTTAATTTTGCTTAAGTTCATTATTTTTAAGGCATGTAAGCACGGCTATATAAATCCAAGGTAAAATAGGAGTTTTGAAACCGATGGCAGAGCTGTTAAAATCACAGAGAATATCGAGACATTCACTAAAGACCGGGCTTTTTTGAAAAAAAAGCAGTTTCGTAGCGCGCTACGAAACTGCTGTAGGTGCTGTTTTTTGAAGAAAATAAACAGTTTAATGATGAGGTCAGCAAATTTTTGAAGAAAATGCCTAATGAACATCAAGGAGACCACATAAGGCTAGCAGGGCCATTTAGATAATGACAAGTGTGCATTCTCCATAAAGGTGAAGTATTTTGTCTTAAGCTATAGCTTTAATAAAGGTACTTTATTACCAGTGGTTAGGGTTTGGCTGAAGATGCATACAAGGATTTGGGCTTGTACACCTGTTCAATCAACAAGGCTTCCAACAAGTCTGGGAATATGGTGATGCTCGTCAATTTTGGGGTATTAAAGAGCTGGGAACATATTGCTTAACTTTCGAAGGATGGTGGGAAACAAGGGCCGAGAAAACAGGGGTTTGTTCTTATGATCAATGAACCATCAGCAGATTCAACATCCAATGCTAATCTTGTTCCTTGCATCCTTATCTAAGCTATCATGGCCAAAACTAAAGGAGACAGCTGTCGAAGATCTAGAAAGGAATCATGTAACGAGGAGAATAGAATTAGAATTTAAGTTTGATTAGGACTCTTTGTAATTACAGCTTAATACTTGGTGTGTTTAATGAGTCTGTTAAAAATAGATAGAGGTAGTTAATGACAGTCATCGAGCTCCCCTCATGCTGGAGGAGGAGGCTCAAAGAAGTTAAGAATTTTTTTATATATATAGATGAAACTCTGATGTAATGAGGGTTGGATGTTTATGCAAAAAACAGAGTTCATATTGGCCTGTGTAAAAGACTTTTTACAGTAATAGAAAGACTACTTTTTCTTCTCAAGATTCATACTTTGTTCAAATGCTCAAGATGTATGTGGTTTTGTCTTATCCTTTATATTTTACAGCTCTATAGATATACAATCACTCTGAATTCACCTAGTGCTTAGACTTCCTGTGTATATTTATGAGTTGAGGTTCATTTGAGAGATGTTTTGAGTGTTTAAACATTACATGCCTTGACTTCCATGAATGAGTAGTTGATAGTTTACTGAAATGGTGTTTGACTCCATGAGCCCAATGGAAGAAATCTTATGGTGTATTTCCAACCATCATGTTTATTAAAGTTCTCATTACAAGAGTTAGCCCTCTTAGTGTTAGAAGATAAATCAGTAGTTTATTTTGAGAGAGCCCTCTCAGGTTAGGGAGGCTAATCCTTAGCCAAGAGTCTGGTCTAAAATAGTTACATAGAGTCTAACTGATTAGCAGCCATCAATACTAATTTTGTGATAACACCCTCCACGAGCATTTTTAGCGCATAGTTTAAGCTCGTTAAAAAATGAACATAAGTCATGAGCAAATGTTTCCCCCAACGTTTAAGCTCATTAAAAAATGAACCGGTAAATAACCATTGTGAATGCCTTATCGCCAGCTTTTGAGCCTTGGTCGTGTTCTCGCCATCACCTCCACTCTGTTTTTAGCCGATCATTCGCCCCCATATGATTGTTTATCCCTTCGAGGAACATCTACGAAGAGTGATTTTGTTATCCATCCTTGCGACACTGCCGTGATTGGAAAATTCCAAATCTTACCTCGAATCAGCTGCTACCCGAAACCATCACTCGTTCCTCGAAAACGAGTCTTCTTTAAGCTCTTTTCACCTGACTCGTAAAATATGAAAAGATTTCCGAGTGATTGGCCTCTCTAGCTCGTTAAAGGCATCGAAAGTGCTATCCCTCCTCTAGATTTTAATCTTTTTGGACCTGAGGGATTATTACACAAAACGATCGAGCGCTTGTCTTGTTCGGCTCGTTAAAACTATCGAAAATTCATCCCTTTTGTATTATTTTATGCTTTTTCAGACTTAAGGGATTATACAACGAAAAAGAATATTTGGAGTCTCCTTTCCGTTTCTTTCATACTCTCTAAAATTGAAAGAGACCGAGTTATCTTTGTCGTTAAACTCGTTAAAACCGAATAGTGACAAACTCGTCCAAATGGACAAGAACGAGTTTCACTGTCGCTAGGCTCGCTAAAACATAGCGACAGGTTCTCCCGAAGGGTGGATTATAGAACAAGCATATGTTATCCTCCTCAAAAGAGGTACTGGTCAGCAATGACTAGGGAAAATTGGGAAGAAAAATTGAAGAAACTTTATTGGTATCAAGTCTCTCTTGAACATGACACTTTCCTTCTGCATCCATGTCGGGTTGGGTTGTTTTGTTCACCGGTTATCACCATTGGTCCATCACACCATCCATCTTTGGGGTTAATGCTACCAATCCATCATCAGTGTCACCGATATATTCAAGAGAAGTCATTCATACAATTCACGTGTGTCTCACCCACTGCAATATATTCATGCTTCATTCCTTCATGACAGCCACCCTGAACCCTGTATCGTCAGTTTGTTTTCACCTCCAAAATCATTTGCTTCATTCCGTGTCATTGATGTGGGATTCATTAAGGCCCTCCTGCGACGGGTTGCTTCTTGTCAACATCAGCTCATTATCTAAGAAGTTGACTTAGGAACAAACCTTCCAGTACTTTGAAGCTTGCATTCCTCAATGGCAAGTTTCTCACTTTCAGCGATAGGTTTACATAAATGACCTTCGATCGAGAGATTTTACGTGGTGTTCGATGCCAAGTCCCTTTTTCACACCATGTGAATTGTACTGTAGTACCTTGAGGGTCATTGTCATTATTGGTGATTCCTCTCGTGCCTATTAACAGATTACATCATTAGCTGGTAATCAGGCGATGTCTTTCCATGTTCGACTCCAGAACATTTTTTCACATGGATCGACTTGTACTCTAAGTGAGGATTGAACAAGTTTTGAAGACCCCGGATCTAGTTTCATCCATCCGAGCTATGATATATTCAAGAATATAAAAACATCAAGTGTACATCATTTTCAAACAGATGATCATCCAAATCAAAGGATGATGTGTCCATATCATCAGTCTATCACACAGACGGTTGTCTGTCATATGTACATGAAAATGAATTTATAAAGCTAAGCATGGGAATGCCTGCCTCAGCTAGATCATGAAAAAATGTTGTCAAAATAATGTATTGTATTGTATCTTATTACAGGTCACCTCCTAGCTCGGAAAAACTTCGAATCCTCATAGTAAAGCATTTCACCCGGCATCAGAAAGATTAACAACCGCATGCTTTAGGGGGCAACTGTTATAGACATTTTTGGGCACTTCAACCCCAATCATAAATGTCCATAAATTGAGGGCTCCTAAGTCCCTAAAAGTGTTGCTTCACTACCTAAAGAAACAAGGTCAGCTGATTACATCATCTCCCAGAAGTTCTCCACTAAAAACTGCTCAGAAATGGTCAAAACTGGACCATACTGAAAGCTCAATGCAGAGGGTACGATGCATATCACCTTCCCAATGTACAAGGTGCGATGCATACTGATTTTCTTATCTATAGGGTGTGATGGTCGGGAAAGGACAAATGGCAGGCACAAAAATGCGAGGTGGAAGATCATGGAATCTTCCAGAAGCTTCCCCTCTAACACTTGCCTCTCTATTTTCGACTGGGGATGAGTAAGAGATCATCATTCTCCAAGTGGAAGCAGGAACTATCATAGAAAGGACACTAATCAAGATCCCAGAAGATGACTCACCTCTCTGTAATCATCTATATATGGATCTCTCATCACTGTGATCCAGAGGATGGAATTTTGTATCTTATAGAGAAGTGTTGTTGGTTTTCTGGTGTACATTCATAGTGTTGGGTGATCTAAGCTTTGCTTGAGGTGAAGAAGGGCTTCTTAGTTGGAGGATGATGCTAGGTCAGAGCACATGGTTGTAATCCTCTTGCTACTTTTCATCTTAATAAAGCTATTCTTGTTTCCTTCCATATTTTTGTGTACTTGTTTATATATGCATGTATATGGTTAATACACATCTGATCATGTATTATTTATGAATTTAGATCCTTGTTTTTTGGATAGTAGTATGTTGCTATAATTTCGCAGGTCCTTTTGAATCTGAGCAGACAAAGAAGAAGTGCTGAAGCTCTATCAAGAAGGAGAGGAAATCCAACGCAAGACTCAGGTTGGTCCTCTTGGTTCTCCTCTCGTCTATTTTCATAAAAGGAAACAATAGTAGAGTTTGATTGTTTGTTTCTAAGATAGCCACCCATCTTAGTGGGAATAGGAACATCTGAGTGGACACTATTCCCGGATAACGCCAGCCCCAGCCAGCAACATGATTAAGACTTCTAAGGGAGAAGGAGCTACAGGACATCCTGCAGGAAATCCTGTAGCAGCCTATCCCACAGAATATCAATCATCAACTACAGGTCTTCACTAGGATGATCTAGGAGCTCCACAGTAGCAGCAATATCATATATTCAGTCACAGACACTTGCAAAAGCCAAGAAACCACCAGCAGACAGTAGATGAGGAAGAAGAATGACCATGCAGCAAATAAACAACGCAACACCTCTGATCTTTAACAACTATAGCATGGCATCGAGACCATAGGTAAGTATCCCGCTCACTCACTCATATGCATCATTTGATCAAAATTTGTAAGGGTTACGAGGTACTTGGTTTATAAGTGAAAAGGTGGCCAGTTAACTTGGCCACCTCTGTTTAGTCATCACATACAAAACCAGGTGTCCCCTCACATGTGGTTGGAGTCAACTCAAAGACAGAGGAGGAGTAGGACAAGAAGTGGTTAACTACAGATCTATGAGGTGGGAGCTAATTATGAGGAGTGGAAATGATGAGGTGGTAGTGGGGACCAATGGTCCAAAAATGGCAACATACCTCTGCTGCTAGCACACCACCTCACCTCAAAAAGCCATAAAGGGAAACAAAACATCATTTGCATGCATTCATTCATTCCACCTCCTCAAAACTCCCTCACTCAAGTTTCTCTCATAACTCTGGCCACCCACTAGAAGCAAGGATCCATCGATCTGCAAGAGAATTTCTATAGGAGCATATATAGGAATTCCTAAAGGAATAGTCTATAGGAGTAGTCTACAGGATAGGCAGAGAGGGGTTCAAGAGGGAATATCACGAGAATTTTCCACCGCCACCATTCTAAAGAGGTAGGATCTAAAAATCCATCCCCATTTACAAGAAAATGAACTAGAAATGCTCTAAAAGCTAGTGGATATAACAACTGTGGGAGGTGAATTACATACACAGGAAACTATGTTTTCTCCTGAATTCAAAATTCTTGTGTCAAACCTCTCATTTCCTCCTCAAGCCTCACAAGCAAGATGACAGGAGGGTTTAGTAGGAGAGAACCCACAAACACTATGAGGATACAACAACACACCCAAGTGCTTGAAATCTTTATAAGACACCAATGGATGAGGCTTTTCAAAAAATTCACAGGGTATGATGATGAGGTGGCTCACGAATTTGCTCATTCCCTCACTCCACACAGTAGAATCCATGCCACTATTATAGTTAGAGGGTCCATTATAGATCTCACCCCAAAGCTCATCAGTAGGGTCACCACACTTCCCCTAGGAATTCCATGGAGAAAACAAGACAAAGAAGACAGTGAGGTGGCAAAAAGGAAATTATTTTTAGAAGGTGAAGAACCCACAGAGGATAAAAATGGAGTGAGGAGGGATAGTCTCCCATATCCATGGAGTGAGATAGGTTACCAACTCATCAAATATATCTCATGTGAGGGTAGATACAGTTTTTTTTATGGATACCATTTTAGGATGCTTTAAGAATTAAGATTTCGGGTAGAAACACCAGTTCACCAAAGACTCAACATACCCTATATCTTGGTGAAATCACTCATAGACTCCAGCAATAAAGTAAAGGAATGGAATTCCCAACAATTGGCTCACCATGGGTTGATCAAGATCCTCATTGAGGATTCCCTCCAAAACATCAAGATCCCTATAACATGTTTAGTCTTCAGAGACTTACCAGCAGAGGATGAAATCAAAATCCTCATCTATGATGTTAGTCCTTCTGTCACTGAGGAGGAGGAAAAACAAGAAGAAGAAGATATAGAGCTAGATGGGGATGATATGGATGAAGAAGAAACTAATAAAGAAGAACATGATGAAGCAGAAGAAGAAGGGGGAGAAGAGAAGGAGGATGATGCTGAAACAAAGGAGGAAATGAAGGAAGAAAATGATGGAGATGAGAAGGAACAACAAGAGGAAGAAGATAAGAAAAACAAAGAGGAAGAAGGCATTGAAATATAAGGGGAATAACACAAGGAGGAGTCACCTAGGGTGTCTCCAGAGTCCCCTGAGAGGGAGGCATCATCTGCCCTCACTGGTCTCAGCACCCCAGTCAAGAAAAAAGGCAAAATAAGGAGGCAAACCCCTCTATATTTTAGAACAAGAAAGATCGCAAGAATCAAACAAGGGAAGCCACAAATATCAACAAAAATCCCTATTGAGATTGAAGATTCCCCTACACCAACAGACAAAATGAATTCCCCTAAGTCACCAATCACATATGTAAGGAGGCCTAGTACCAAATCAACTTCCTTAAAGGGTAAGGCCATCCTACAGGATCCACAACAAAAACTACAGGAAGCACAAAAATTGGAAAGCAAGGTAGGGGAGCAGCAAGAAAAAAAAAGAGGATGGCCCTGAAACAAAGGAACCAAGTTCCCAACCTAACCTAGACTCCTACTACTGGTTTATTGAAGGAGGTAGGGTGATACCTCAAAAATTTTCAATCACAATGTTTTTCGAACTTGAGAAAGAGAGGGCCAGAACCCACAAATGGATGCAAATCGCCAAGTCAAAAGGGGTGGAAGACATTGGGCACATGGAAGAGAAATGGGCACATGGAAAAGATCTAAGTGGCTTAAGGGATAGAGAAGCAATAATGAGAGATCAACTTGAGAAGGAAAATGCATGGCTAAGAGGACAGCTACAGGAAAGGGAAAACCAACTAGAATGTATGGCTAGCCTCTCTGTGGAAGCCATCAAGTATAGGATGCCAGCTAAATCCTATCCTCTTTACCTAAGAGAACAATGGATGTAATTTCAGATTAAAACACTAGCACAAAGGGAAACCATGCCATTTCAGGACTATAGGTAATTTATTGATCTTTTTTATCAAAGTACAAAATGGTAGAGTTTTACTTGCACAACATGGCCCTCACAAACATGAATGTTTGGCATCCTAATGCCGAGATAGGAGATCTACAATTAATGGATTTGGCATCATGGATGAACCATGAGGAGTCAAGGGCTACAGAGATGAAAAGAATATTGGACAGAGAACTAAATGAATCCTTTTTCATCAGAGCTGAACAATCAAATCCCATGGCCCTAATCATCACCCATAATCTAATTTCAAATAATCCTCAGCTAGCACCTAGATATCTTGCTACCCAAGAGAAGGAAATTTCACATTTTGTGGATATGTTTAAGCTGCTAGGAGATGATAGTATACATGCCTGCTTAAGGAGATGGAACACACTTCCACACATCTTGAAGATCAGAGAATATCACTCCCCTCAAAGGTTGAGAGAGGCACTCAACATGACACCTATGTATAAGCAATCAATGCAAAGGTTGAAGGTCAATTGGATAGGCCTAAAACTCAGTCCACCACTACTCCTATGGATGCTAGAAGGGAGAAAATAAGAAGAGGAAAATAGGCAGTGGGAAGAAGTAGAAAGGAAAGAAGGCTTCTATGAACAAGAAGAAGAGACCACATCAGAGGCATGGGATGTCAGAGAGGCTACTAGAGCCATGAAGGACATGGACATTGACTAAGTTTCTAAGAGGACGGGCAACACTTTTAGTAGGGGGTGATGATGAGCCTCATCATTGGGTAATTATATGGGCCTTAATTCACCTCCTAGCTTAGTCAAACCAACTATTCTCACAACTTATTGCATACTTTTGATTATATTTTGTTTATGAGATGAGTTAGAGTTGGATATTTTGCTTTGCAGTCTAATGTGCATTTAATGCAAGATTAAAGGATAAAAGCAAGGAATTTTGACAAAGACCTTGGTCAAAACTCAATTGGGACAAGGGAGATGAATTATAGGAGGTAAATGTACAAATTTTCTACAGATCCACCTCTGATACCATGTAGAAAATCTATGTAGGTTAACCCGATAATGCAATATAAATCAAATCAGAATACTATAACCTTATCAATTTACAGAAGCTTAAATATCGAGCTGAAAAATATAACCAAAAGAAGAAGAATCAATGGCACAATACACATGAAAATACTTAGGGGAAAGCCTCAGCTAATGTTACATAGTATTTTGTCACCGTCCATGTTACCCCTTCTCCCATACATTGGAGGACTTATTCTAGGACCTATGAGAAGTGACATAACCTGAAAACACCTGCATTGTATCCCCTTGAGTATGTACTTCATATTCCTTGAAGACACCTTCTGCAAAATACCCATAAAAATAGCCCTTTTTCCATTGGCGCTATTCCTCAATGTATCACTCGCACCAATGAGGGAAATCCTCCAAAGAGGGCGCGCCAGCTGGCGCTCTGTCTCAGAGTCACACTAGCGCCAACCCAGTTGTGTAAAGTTTTTAACAAACCAACTTGCGAAGATTCTTCCTAACCTATCCATGAACTGATTCTGGTTTGAGTTAGTTCAGTTGGGCTTCGAATCTCCAAAGAAGGGAAGTAGTTCTCCACCTCTCATGGAAGCTTCTTAATGATAAAGACAATCCCATGAATCTTTTGGATGATCTTATCTCCTTCTCCTCTCTCTATATAAGCTTGTCCTTTTGCCTTTGACAAGCTAGTTAGTAATTCTACTTTTCAAGCTCCAAATTCTAAGTCCCAATGTCTGAGAATTGCTAAGCTCATGCTACAAGAGGCCTTCTTCATCCCCATAAGGCTACATCTTTAATGAGGAGATCCTTATCCAAGTAACCAAGGAGAGAGAGGCTTGTTCCCCATTCCGAACAAGCTTTGCAAGGCATGTGTTGTTGATCACCTAGCCAAAGGAGGATTTGACGTCAGAACTTGGTTGTATTCTTCTTTGTTTATCAATAATAATAGACGATTACCATTATGGTTCCACTCTTATTGTCTTTATAATGATGTTTGAGTTATATCCTTTCTAACTGATATATAGTTGCATCTCTTGGATTTTATGCTTGTATTTGTGTTGTTATTTGCATGTGCAGGTGTTCATTCACGAGGATCGTGGGGATTATGACCAGCTAGAGTGAAAGAACGGGAGCGACGACTCTTCTACAAATACTAGCGTTGGATTCGAGGTAGGCCCTCATCATCGGTCTTTAGTTTGCAATTAGGAACCTGCATGTTAGTGTTGTTTGATTGTTGCTAGACCCCATTTAGGCTTGTGGGATCACCTCTGTCCGCAGAGGGGATTTACCTCCTCAACAATTTGGCAACTCAACTGGGGAGTTGGCGTTTTGCCTTGTTGTTTGTTTTGTCTTGTTGTTTGATTTGTAAACTTTAGACGGAGCTAGAAGTATGGCCAGATAGCCTTTGAAACGCTATTTCCCTGCATTAGCAAAGTAGATCAACGCCACTTCAGTCCATCTCTAGTTTGGTTTAGGAACTGAACGACTTGGAATTTGCCTTGTTTCTTGGTTATTTCCTTGGATTCTCCTGCTTGATTAGCTTTCTGGGTTGAATGCCTGTGTTGCTTCTTGCTTCTTGGTGTACTTAGCTAATGATGATTCGGCCTTGGCTCTTTTGTTTTTATTTTTCCATAGAAAACTCGGCTGGCGCTAGTTTATAGTGTGACAGTTGCGCCAGTTGGCGCAAGTTACACATTTACAACCCGCGCCAATTCCTGAAAGGTGCTTGTTGCAGCCTGACAGTCGCGCCAGGCCTGGAAACCTTTGAAGTTTGCTTGGCTATGAATTTTTTGAGATTGGGTTTTGTCCTAGGTACCTTTTTCAGACTACTTGAGTGTGTTGGAGTGTGATTTGACTAGCTTCGATCGTTACCCCTTGGGTGTTTGCTTTTTTCTATCGATTTCACATTTCTATCCCTAGGGCGTCTAGTGGCTTTGTGTGTCGAGCCTTCCTTAGGTGTTTTGATCTTTTTGTGGTCCAGTCGACTCTTTGTTTGCTCCCTTACACTTGTTTGGTAGTTGTGAATCATTTTGTTGCTTTATTGAGTGATTTGCTTTGTCTTCACTTGAATTCCGCTTCGTCTCACTTTGAGCCTAGATCACATGGATCATTGTTGTCTTTGGGATCTTTCTTGTTCTTTGGATGTTTGATGTGTGATTTGAGGAACTGAATGTGCTTGTATTAAATAGAATTTGTTTGTGTTATTTCTCAAATTTGTTTAGTGCATTTTTCCATCATCAAAAAGAAAAAATCTCTTTTGCTTTGAACTAGTTAATGAGAATTAGAACGTTTCATTTCGATTAGCAATTAGTGATCTTAAAGAAAAGTTTGTTAATTTGCACTAGCTGCATTAGGGAAGCTCTTTGTTGTTTTGTGATTGTTTCGTTTGCATGAAAGCTCTTCGACTTTCTCGTAACTAGCCTTCATCGAGTGAAATGACATGTTTTGGCATATAGACTGCATTTAGGGAATTTTGAGAGATTACATACCGTAGGACTTGAAAACCAAAACCTAACACAAGATCAACTTTAAAATAAACCGAATGAATCTAAAAATGCATTGGAACATAACGCTCACATTATAGAGGTCTAGGCTAGAGACGTGCTCCAGCGTCGTTAAACCTAATCACTTTTGTTTCCACTCAAGGTTGGGTGGTTCCTCCTTTTGTGACTCAACTGTGGTCTAGTACGGACTTGTGCTCCCACGTACCATCGAGTATATGGGGAGACTCCACTAGGTTATCATCCTTGATCCACAGGAAGCCATGTCTGCCGCCTTACAGCCCGTAACGCACCGAACACAGCATTCGGGAAGATTGATTGTCGTACGGAAAGTCCTTGGTTTTCATATGATTGCTAAGGTTTATATGCAGTTTTACAGATTGTCTGGTAAACCCCTTGCCTAGTTCTCCAGAGTAGTCACTTTTTGATCCTTTTCGGACTCCTTAAAAAAAAAGGCTCACTTGAGCATTTGTCACTTCGGGCTCACTAAACATTCGAAGGCGACTAGAGTCATCTTTTTGTCCTTTTCTTGACTCTTTAAAAATGAAAAGGTCAAGTTATATCCTGATGTCTTAAAATTTATTCGGCCACGTTCACACTTACCCTGTTAGATCTTGTTTGTGTTAGTTTTGAGTAGGGTCTTTTCTCATTAGCTTGCCTAGGATTTTTTGAATTTGATCATTCTGGCGGATCCATCGATCCTGTCTCCCGTCCCTAGTGACCAAGGGTCTCCTTCTTCTGCCGCTCCTGAGACTCCGGTTTGTGGTGACACTTTTCCTGTTATTCTAAGTGTCCAACCATTGAACTCTCGTGCTCCAGAAGACGATCTTCACGATCTATTTTGGAACCCTGTTTGGGAACCTTACGAAGAGGATTTTCCCTCTACTCCTACTGGTGTTTCAGTCCCGATGGCTTCCTCTGATATGGAGGACACCTCTCCTGTAGCGGGCGAGACACCTGTTTTTTCAAGTATCGAGACTCCTATCCTGGCCACATCCCTAGTCATATCTACGCCCTTCATTGTCACCCCTCTCGGTGTCACTGTACCCTTACGCTATAGGGCTTTGAGGGATGCCATGGGCTCTAGGAACTCTTTTTCAGGCACCATGTGGGATCATAACATCATTCCCACTACGGGATCTTTTGTTTCACAAGTTCACAATATTGTGTTCACATCAGTTCCGACCATTCAAACCGTTTGTGTCGCGTCTTCAACTCCAGTTGCTAGTGCCGTTACGGCGTCTTCGATCATAACTACTGTTGTTGGTCTGTCCTGCGGTCCAGTACATAGTGGCCAATCGGAACATACACCCAGAGTTGTTCATCCTACAGTTAGTGCCCCACCTTCTTCTGGTGCCATTCCAGCAAGGGAGGCATATTCTCAATATTTGCATGCTGTCTAGAATCCGGGCGCGCAAGGCCCTTACCATGACCCTATAGGTCATTATTTGTATACTTCCTTGCCAGCTGAGCCCGCCATTGAGGTTTCAGTCCTGTTGAATGTTGCTTGGGGTACCACTGGTTATGGTGGTGGCCAAATCCGTCCGGATCAAGGATAGCCTTACCAAGGACCATCTATCAAGGTCAGTCATCCTACACATAGCCTAATTATGGGCAACAGTATTATGTTCAAACCTATCGAGGGAAACCTGGAGGCCGACAAGGACAACCCTCCCGGGGAAAACCTTCGGCCTATGGTGGTCCATCTTTCACCTATCTTGGGCAACCCTCTGGAAACTCGGGACAACCTTATGCCCAACAAGGACAACCTAGAGTCCAACAGGGATGCCCTTCCGGTCAACCCTATGGGAATCCAAGACAACCTTATGCGCAACAAGGACAACCTGGAATCCAGCAAGGGTACCCGTCTGGGCAGGGTGGTCAGCCTTACATGCAGCAAGGCCAAAACACTGCTCAGCCTAGTCAACCATCTAGACAGGCTAGTCAACCCCAAGGTCAACCAACCATTCAGTCCGCTCAGCCATCTGGTTCATAAGGACAACCCTCGGTTGTACAAGGACAACCTAACACCCAGCAAGCTCAACCTTCTGGGCAACTAGGTCCATCCCAAACTCAACCAGGGAAACCTTCTGGTCAGGTGGCCCAAACTCAATCTTCTCAAGGACATCTTTCTGGGCATGTTCAACCGTGCATGCAGATGGTTGTTGCTTCTCAAGCTCAACCCAGTTTTCAGCCCCAGACTCAAACTAGTCTCCATATGCAAGGTGGGTTTCAATCCAAACCTTCTTACCCAGCACAGCCTGGTCCCCAGGCTCAGTATGGAGCCCAACAACCGTATGGATACCAGCAACCCCAGGGGCAAGCTCAGTTTTCCTCGTATCAACAGATGCAGGTCGCTCCTTATGAAAAATACCAACAATAGTATGTTGCTCTTGCAGGTCAGTTTGGTAATCAATGGGGCACTGGGGGGCAGATCCAAGGTCAACCGTCCGGTTATGGGTATAACCCCTATGGACAGAGTCCCTATGGACAGAATCCTTTTGGGCCTGGTCTGTCCGGACAGAGTAAGTGGGGGCAACCAGCAACTGGTTGGAACTCTGGCCCTACCCTGTATCCACAACCGCAGATGTCCTTCAATCCTTAGCTACCATTCTTAGCAACGTTGGAACTGCCAGATGTATCTAAATTAACTAATGATCCTATTTTGCATAATCCATATTGGCCGCCAGTTCCAACCAAGATACCTGGCGATTGTCCCAAGTTTGATGGCAAAGCTGGAGAGTATCCTCAAGCCCATGTTATGACTTACCACCTTTGGTGTTTTTCAAATTCATGGCTTGACGATTTAATCCAGCTCCACCTGTTCCAAAGGACTCTCACTGGCTCAGCTGCTAAGTGGTACATTGAGTTGACCCGTGCGTCCTTTCAAGATTTCAATTCATTGGCAATGGCATTCCTAACTCATTTTTACTTACCCATTCGGTATGAGATGGGAACGCATCTCCTTACGTCTCTCAAACAGGACACGGCCACGCACATCTCCAATCTTATACATGAATGGAGACGGTGTCATCGATTGATCAAGTTCTAGATTCCTGATCAACTCCTAACCGACTGGTTCACGACCTCCTTTGTCCCTAAGATCGCACGGGACATTGCTATGGGAGCTTGTGTAACTGAAGAGCAAGCTATCGTGCGTGCTCAGTACCTCGACTTAGTTTATTCTCAGTCAGGTACCTTATATGAGTATTTTCCTAATGCCTTGAGACACGATACATCCAAAGCACCGCCAAAGCCATCTGTTGACGGTGTTATTGGCTCTGTAAATCTGTCGTCGAAGAAATCATCCTCGAACCCTGGGAAGCAAAAATCGAATGCTTCAAACGAAAACACTTCTCAAGGTGGATCTAATTCTAGAAGTACTTCCGAGGTCAACACCGTCCAGTCCACCACAGCGGACAAGGCCTCGAAAGGAAAGAAAAAGGGGAAAGCGAAGAATAAATCTGAGCAACCCAAACAGGACTCCTCCAAACCTCCACCTGAGGAAGGAGCCAAATGTAAACCAAAGTATCCTTGTATTATCTGTGACGAGGATCACTATACCAAAGATTTCCCAAGGCAGTCCGAAGTTAGTCGTTTATTGAAAGGTGCTCCAAGTATTCCTGCAGTTCTGAAAGAACCTTTCCCCTCACAACAAACTCAAATGGTGGCCGATCCATCCTCGTCTTCTTCTCCCTTTAGTTCCCAAGTGTTCATGGCTGGAACCATTCTCGTTCATGTAACGACTCGAACAAAGGAATATCCATCATCCACCGGGAAGGACCCTGAGGTCCCCTCAAGTGCTCCTCCATCCAGTTCTGGTCCGCTCCACATCAAGAGACCTAGCACTGAGACGCCCATCCGACCCCCTCCCAAAGGAGTACTCCAGAGATCATCTTACAACCCAAATGCTCATGTTGCCCAGCACTATAGCATAGTTGAGGACTTAGCTTAGGCTCCGTTGGCTATGTCTGCTTTAGAAGTTCTCTAGAGTTGCCCCCCTCAGAGGAAGTCCCTGCTATTGGCCATCGGTGGCATCGACCCGGCCGATTCGGATTTGATCACCTTTGATCTCGGGAGCCATGTCCCAAGACTGCCTTATCAGATCGCCTTCCTCATTCAAGTCATCATCAATTCGAAAAAAATTCATCGTGCGGTTATTGATGAAGGCGCATCAACTTGCATCATTTCTGTTGCTTGTTGGAAAGCGATCGGGTCTCTGACTTTGAGCCAGTCCCCCACGACACTGGAAGCCTTTGATGGGAGAGAATATCACCCCTATGGTATCCTTCAACGATTGTCGATTACTTTTGAAGGGAAGACCATTGAAGTGGAAGTTGAGGTCGTTGATGCAAATCTTACTTACAACCTCCTGTTGGGCCGGAGCTGGACATATGCCATGCGTGCCGTGGCTTTGTCCCTCTTTCGTGTCATTCGTTCCCTCATCAGGGGAAAATTGTCACAGTAGACCAGCTTTCCTTCTTCACTTCTTCTTCCGAAGGCAATGTGCCTTTCGTGGAGCATACCTCCATCCCCTTTGAGAGTGTGGGAGCCAGGCTCTTCAAAGATCCCGCCCTCATGGGTGTCTTTTCACTCCCACCTCCAAACCTCACCTCTATCAGTATGATTTTGGTTCATTCTGATCCTTGGGTCCTCCCCCCCATTGAATAGATCGAATCGTGGGGCGAGGAAATGCCGTTGAGTCCCGCCGAGCTCAACTACATCGAAATTGTTGTTGTATCGGCTCCTCCTGCTGAATCTGCTTCTTTAAGCGGAGCTCTTGACTCATACGACTATTACCCTTGGCTTGGAGAATGCGCTTCCTCGAATCCATTAAAGGAAATATTTCCTTCCGACGAAGCCATTATAGAGACCATGTCTCTCAAGGAACCTCCATGGTTCAATCTTCACCACCATCCTCATTTCTCCCTACCCTTCGAGAAAAGTTGGCTTGTCTCGAGCGGTTTGCTCCTTGTCTCCCTTCACAACCCCTTCAGACACCTATTCAAGTATATCAAGTGTCTTCTGAAGGGAATTTGGGGAATATTACACAGACTCAACCTATCGACATCTCTGCCAAACCAGGGATTGTCGAGCACATCTACATAGGAGTCACTTGCACTCCTGAGGAAATTCAAATCTATATAGCTCTTTTTCGCGAGTTTCGTGACGTCTTTGCCTGGTCTTATGAAGAGATGCCCGGCATTGATCCAAGCATCATAGTGCATGAGCGCCTTCTTTGCTTAGAGCGACTGGACGAGACTCGTCAACTAGCCTCCTTAGCTATTGAAGCACAGAAGAAGTGAGTGAAAACTCACTTCAATAACATTGTTCATCCTCGCTCTTTCATTGAGGGAGACTTGGTACTGCTCTATGATCAAGCTAACGATAAGCTGGGGGCAGGAAAATTTGAGCCCATGTGGCACGGGCGCTACATTGTGAAAACAATTTTGCAAAAAGGGGCCTACGAGCTTATTGATTACGAAGGGAATCCCATGGATAAGCCCCGAAATGGGCTTTATTTGAAAAAATACTATGCATGAGTCCAGGAACTCTCTATTTTTGTACATATGTGTGCTTTCAGCAAGTGTGTTGTGTGTGCATGTTTTTCATGTTTTTGTCTTTGTGTGTCAACATGATTGTCGCTTATTGTGTCTTTTTGCTTCTTGGACAGATTTCTAGATCGCCTTATGTTGGTTTCGCTAACGGTTCCTCCCGCAGTACATGCAACTTGTCATCTGCGGCATGGGTGATCTACGATCCTCATGGTGAGTTAGTAGATATTCAAGGGGTTTGTCTAGGTTGTACAACGAACAATGTCGCTAAATATAGTGCTGTGATTGAATTATTAGCTGAGGCGATTAACCTCGGCATTCGAACATTGGTTGTGAACTTGGACTCTCAGCTTGTCGTCCACCAACTCAACGAGAGTTATTCCATCAAAGACCATCGGATCTTAAGGTTGTATTTACGTGTTAAGTTGTTAGAAAGGGATTTTGATTTCATTACTTATCAGCATATTCCAAGACAACTTAGTACATTAACCGATGCATTAGCTAATTATGTGTTGGACAGGCATTTGCATAACATGTAATTCAACATAACATAAGAAGCATAAAGTAAAATAAGCCATAAAA
>APFE030546657.1:129645-143703 GCA_000404065.3 Pinus taeda
TGGACTTAACTCAGTAAAATGAGTTAACTAATTACAACTCAAATATAACTCAATCCTATCTCCTTAATTTAAGGGATAACTCTTGCATGACTTCAAAAAGACCTCTAACTTGAATTTCTCCAACTAATTAATTTAAAATAAATTAATTAATTATTTTCATGTAGCTATTAAGAATAAATTCAATTTTAATTCACAATTTAATTCAAGGACAAATTAAATTTGAATATTCTTGTTGCCATATTTAACACTCCCTCTCAACAATAAAAGGATTATCTGCCACCCCGATCCTATCTCTAGAACTCAATTTTACACTTTGACAATGTCTTTTTCAAAATGTCAGCATCTTGCTCCTTTGTCGAAATATACTGCAGCAACATGATCCTCCTCGATGTGTGAAAATCCACGGGCAAAAAGTCTTGCTTTATGCTTCTCCACACTACCATCATCAGCTTTCTTTACCTTGTGAAGCTAACGGGAACTCACAACTAACTTGTTCTCAGGTTTCAAAACCACGTCCCAAACACTGTTACGAACTATGGAGTCATACACCTCCACCATAGCATCAACCCAACTCGACTGTTGTATTGCTTCCTCAAAGGAAGATGGCTCAGTCTCAACACATTCACCAGCAGGGGCCATGTATCTAGTGTACCTCTTAGGTGACCTCCTCTTTCTGCACTGAGAAGATGGTGCTCCAACATTCTCTCTTGCATCCTCCAACAATCTGTCAGCTTCTCTTGTGCACTTCCTTCCATCTCTAGAAGACTCTGCTTGAGTGGATGTCTCCACTCTTGGAACCTTTGCATGTGGCTGCTATGCATCAGTCTGAGGCTCCTTCTCCTTAGGAACCAACTATTCCTCCATAGCCTATAGTTGGAACTCCCTCTCATGGGAAACTCACACGGCCTTTTGCTCATCAAACTTGAGATCTCTGTGAACCATCGTCCTCCAATTGGTAGGCAAGTACACCCAATAGTTGTGAGGTATAACAGTGTACCCCATAAATATTCCCAACTCTACTGTCGACTCAAGATTCTTCCATGCATCCTTTGTCACATGGCAATGTACCGATGAGCCAAAGATCTTGAAGTGACCCACATATGGTCTCCTACCGAAGAAAGCTTCTTTTAGTGTCTCCATCCCAAGTATGAGATGTGGGCTTCTATTCTACAAATAGATTGTTGTGTTACATGCCTTTGACCACAAGTGAAGTGGTAGGCCTTGGTCATGCATCATTGCCCGTGCTGCCCCTACAATAGTTTTGTTCTTCCTCTCGGCCACCCCATTCTGTTGTGGGTTATGAGGTGCCGTCAATTCTCATTTAATTCCTTCCACTACACAGAAAGTCCTTAAACTCTTGAGAGACACATTCTCCACCATTTTCACTTCTCAAGGACTTGATCTTCTTCCTTGACTCTTTCTTGACCAAAGCTTTGAACTCACAAAACTTTGTGAAAGTTTGGTCCTTCTTCTACATGAAATATATCCAGCATTTACGAGAAAAGTCATCAATGAAAATCACATAATACCTTTTCTTCATTGTGGATGCCGTCAAGAATAGTCCACACAAATCAGTATGAACTCACTCTTAGATAGCCTCTGCTCGACTGTCTCGATCATGAAAGGAAGACTTGGTGTACTTTCCCAAGGTACAACCTTTGCATGTGTCAACTTGCTCAATTTTACCTTTGGGAAGTCTTGTAGATATCTGTTGCATTATCTTCAAAACCCCATGATGAAAATGGCCTAACTGCCTATGCCACAACTTGCCAATGTCTTGTCTATGCACCAATTCTGCTTTCGTACACAATGTTGCACAATCATCTACCTCTAGTTTATAGATATTCTTTAAACAAATCCATATCCTCTTGGTCTAACCCATGTCTATGTGTCTTACTAACGCCTTTCCTTTACTGAGGACAACATCGAAGCCTTTGTCCTTGAACATCGTGACTGACACCAAGTTCTTCTTCAGTCAAGGCACATACATCACATCTATCAACGTGAGAGGAGGTCCATGCTCCCTCTGAAAAGCAATCGTGCCCACTCCTGAAACACTATACCTTCCATTGTCACCCATCTCTATGCACATCTTGAGGTCTTTCTCCTCCAAGGAACTGAATAAATTTTTATCACCGGTCATGTGGAATGAGGCTCCACTGTCAAGATACCAGACACAACCCATCATCGATGACACCATGCATGCGATGAGGGTAAAGTCCATTTTGAACTGAGAGGCTAATGAGTCACCTTCCGATCCTTCCGAGGATCCCTTCTTGGACTTCTTTGATGGGCAATTAGTTGCATAATGTCCCATTTTGTGATAATTAAAGCATCTTACTATAGACATGTCACCCTTCTTCCCTCCATGAGAAGAATTTGATTTGAAATGGGAAGCCTTCCCCTTACCTTTCCTTGCCTTACTTGCTAAGGCCAAATTTTTTTCATCATCATTCTTGGATGAAGAACCATCTCATATGCTCCTCGTGATCTCCTCCTGCATCAGATCCAACCACAGTCGTTCCCAATCCAATAGTTTCTCCCTTCCATTCACAGAGTCCTGGTAGCTATTCCAACTCTTTGGAAGGCCAAGGAGAGTGAGGCTCACCATATCATCATTGGCAGTAGTTATTCCCACACTGCCAAACTCATATCCCTAGGTTGTGAGCTTGTTTAGATATGTGGAAATAATACCACCCTTCTCCATCTTGATTCTTCGAAGCTTATCCTTGAGTGCTAATTTCCCCTGGTTGATACTGTTCTAGTAGAGGTCCTTCAATGCCTTCCACATTGAAAATGGAGTATCCTTCCCATGGAGACTCGAGACAATATGGTCTCAAACTCCCTCAAGGATGATTCATCTCGCCTTCGCCACACACTTCTTCCACTCAGCCAACTCTTGTGCATTAGTTGAAGTTGGCTTTGGGATTTCTTAATCAATAATTCCTTCAAGCCATTGTCTTCTACTACAACCTCCATTCTATCTTTCCATGTTATGTAATTTGAGGTACCTTCCAAGGCATACTCAAGTCTTAAGCCATAGAACACCATTGGCAAACCTTGAAGTATGATATGAATTTGATTTGCACCTGTAACCCCAAACTTCAAACTTTGAATTCTCTTCTCAATATATAGTTCACAACTCTGATACCATGTAGAAATTTTCTACAAATCTAGCTCTGATACCATGTAGAAATTTTCTACAAACCCCACCTCTGATACCATGTAGAAAATATATGTAGGTTAACCCGATAATGCAATATAAATCAAAGCAAAATACTATAACCTACTTCTACTATCAATTTGCGGAATCTTAACGATCAATCTAAACAATATAGCTAGAAGAAGAAGAATCAATGGCACAATAAACATGAAAATACGTAGGGGAAAGCCTCAGCTAAAAACCCCACACTATTGTATTATCATACATGGTGGAAATACATAGGAATTATACAAATCCTTAGCTCTCACAGCTAGCCAGTTCTCAATACCATCCTCATAGATTCTTATAGGCAATCTTGGATTCTCTCCAGCCTTCCTCTCTGCCCTCCAAGCTCTTATTTCCTTGCGATGCTCCTTTTGGATGATCTTCCTATTACCAAGTGGAAAACCCTTCCTTCAAAACTGTGCAATCCTACAGGATAAATCCTTGACTGCATGCATGAGTTTTCTCCATGAGAAAACACATGAAATTGACCATATATTGTCCTTGAACATTAATCTCAAATCAGTCTTTCTCAGAATAGACATGCATGAGTTTTTGATGAGGGAATATTTAGTTAACTTGAGTAGCACTAGTTGAGTGCATTAATGCATCAACTAAACTTTAACTCACTATTAGTTCCTCAAATGGTTTGGAACTAATTTAACTAGACTTAACTCAGTAAACTGAGTTAAACAATTACAACTGAAATATAACTAATATTATCTCCTTAATTTAAGGGATAATTCTTGCATGAATTCAGAAAGACTTCTAACTTGAATTTCTCCAACTAATTAATTTAGAATAAATTAATTAACTATTTCCAAGTAGTTTTTAAGACTAAATTCGATTTTAATTCACAATTTAACTCAAGGACAAATTAAATTGGAATATTCTTGTTTCCATATTTCAACAGTAAATCCTCCTCATTTACTACCCCTCCATTTGAATATTCCTCCATCATCTCAAAGTGAAAATAGCCACATCATGAGGACTAGAAGGTAGTCGAGAAAGTGAAAGTCAAAGCACCAGTTTATATCGAGTTTGGGAGCTGAGCCTCACTAATTTTAAGGAATTCGTTGGAGACTTCAGATGTATAAGTAGAGAGGCCTAGGACCTCAGTAGGATTCATAATTTTTATTGTAAAATTCTACTCTATTTTCGAGCTGCAAGACTTGTGACAGTTTGTAATGTAATCTATGGTTTTGATAATAAGAATGAGTTTTGTTTTGAGCCATCACTAAGTTAACTTAGAGGGCTGAAGCTCTTAGGTTAGGGCCCAACCCTAGAAACCAAGGCTCCTCTTTATTGTACATGTATGCTAGCATAGATTCATGGTTTAATTGTTCATTTTCTTAAGTAGTTTCATTCCATTACGACAGTGTAGAGTAGATTGGTTGTGTTTTAGTTTGCTTCCATTTGTGCCTTCTTTCAATTAGCAGGTTAGCAAGCAGAAAAAGATCACCATAAGGTTGTCAATAGGTGTCTTGGCTTCACCTCCTCTCTCTGTGACCATGACTTGAGGAAGAGACCCTTCAGCAACCCCCAAAACACATATCTCTAGTTCTTGCATTATCTTTGGAGTTTGTTGTCTTGATTTAGTACTTGGTTCATTTCATTGTCATCTTTTTCCATCATTCTCTTTCTATAATAAGATCTCACTCATATTCTCATTTCCTTCAACACTTTCTTCATGCATAATATGGGAAACTCATTCACACTTTTCTAGTTTATGAGAATGTATATTGTTGCGCAGTTCTTGGAAAAAACACACGTTTTAAGAATTGCAGGTATTTCAAGAGGAGGTCTAGACTTCATCAACAACATCCTTCTTTCACCTCATCCACCTCAACCATCTCTTGGTCCACCCTCACCCTCACTAGTTTTTTCATCCTTTTTCGTTGAAATTCCCCTAAACACATTGAAATGCTTAAGTGGAAGCTAATAAATCACATATTAATCAGATTATACCCGTGGATTCCCTTACCGTCTGATCCAAAACAAACCTTACCAATCACCATCAACCGCGTGTCGCATAGCTGACATATTCATTTCAACATTTTATTTTAGGCACTCTAAATCTCCATTGTCAATCTGTCTCGCTTGATCCAATGGATATCGCGTCACCCGCTCACCAACTAGCTTGGCCGATCTCCACCATTGATCAATCTTGCATGATCCAATAGCTATCATGCAATCTCATGTGAATTCTTGCATGACCGATATACAATCGAGAGCACATGAGAAAAGTGGTTCTCCTGTGCTACGTGTCACCCACTAAGGCTAATCATGTGAAATTTAGGAATACTTCTTACATCTCTTAGGGCGTACAAGATACTGCTTACCACCTACGAAGACCGCTCCATCATTATGCAAGTTTTCCACCCTTCTATCAACATGTGATGTGATGTGATCCATCCATATATTAACTTAATCTCCTGTGATAAGATATCCGCCGCTCATTTTTAGTTAATCCTGTTTGTTGATCTGACTGATCCAACAGTTCATGTGCACTGCTACTTCATTACTTCTTCCTTTCATTGATTTTGATCTTCGATTTCTCTTCCCCTTGACTCCTTCCCGGAATTTGTTTTGCACATTATTTAAATGATGCCACTCCTGAGCTTTGATTTGGTTATTTAATCAGACTCCAACACTATCCGATCATCGCAATACTCCTCTAAGCATTGTCCTCTCTCTTGGATTCTTTTTGAATTCCCTGCACACTTATATTATGCAGAATTAATCTAATCCACACACAGTTCATAATTTAATTACTCAATACATACCACACAAACTCAGAAAACGCACTTTTGTATTAATAAATAAATATTTACTCCATGGGTTCATTCTCGACCTGATATTCTAAATTAGTGGCCTTTCCTTTCATGAAATTCCTCCTAGTACCCTTCCACACCATCCAAACACTCCATAGACCTTCTAGCCATCCTCAACCACCTTCCGTACACTTGTCACATCCACGAGAACAATTAAGTTGCATGCTTGATTTTACTAAAAAAACCAAAAAACTGAAAATAGATTTAGTTTAGTTTCCTTACTTACACATTAGTATGGTTTGATGCTCTTTACTTCTATAACTTAGATAGCAACATTAGGTTAGTGTTGATTTAGCAATTCTGCTTAACATAGCTACTTAAATGGTTAATTAGGATATGGTGTGATTTAGCATTACATGTTGTTTTCTTCATTACTGCAGTAAAGTAGCTCTCTTAGAATAGATTTTCTCTTATTCCATCAAAGAATCAAGCTTCTTCTAACTCTATAGAATTCTGGCTTGGAACCCCTAGGGTCTCCTACCAGATGAACAACCACAACAGGTGGGACCTTCACTTTTACTTGTGCATATAGCACTGTCACCTCCAAGTTTGTACGAACCTCAGGTTGATAAGTAAAGCTGGTAGCCTAGGAGTAGCAGCATCCATGCTGCAATACTAGTGCTCATCACCACCTTATCCATCCCTTGTTTTCACCATCACCTACACTAGTTTTTCATCATTTTTCATAGAAATTCTTCCAAGAACATTGAGTGAATCCAGCCATCTACTATATTGGATATTGACTTCTAAGTGATCCTATGCCTTCTCCCACTCCATTCCACCCATAACACACCTTTCCTAGGCCTTCCATAACCTCCAACACCTCACATTTTGCTCTTGGATGTATCCTGTAGGTTTATAGGGGATCCTGTAGGTTTCTAGTACATCCTGTAGGTTTTCTTGAAATGGCCTATTTCAAGGCCAAATTGATGGAAAACCTCTAAGAAGTCACCAAAATACTCCCAAGGGCCTTCCACACCATCCAAAAATCTCATAACCCTTCCAGCCATCCTCAAACATCCTTAATTCACCTACCACATCCATAAAAGCAATTAGTTTGCATACTTGATTTTGCATAAAAAGACAAAAAAGAAAAAAAGATTTAGCTCAGTCTCTTTACTTGCACATTAGTGATGTTTGATTCTTATTACTTCTATGACTTAGATAGTAGCATTTGTTTCATGTTGATTTAACATTTCTGCCAAGCATAGTTTCTTAGCAGTTAATTAGGAAATGGTGTGATTTAGTATTACATGTCGACCTTCTCCATTATTACTGGAGAGTAAATCTCTCTTAGAGTAGGTTTACCTTTCTTCCATCAAAGAATCAAGCTTCTTCTAACTCCATAGAATTCTGGCTTAAAACCCCAGTGGTCTCTTGCCAGCTGAACAGTGAAAACATGCAGAACCATCACTTTTACTTGTGTATACAACATTATCACCTCCAAGTTTGTATGAACCCCAGGTTGATAAAGTAAAACTGGTAGCCCAGGAGTTGCAACATCCTTGCTGCAATGCTGGCACTCATCAAAAGGAAGGACCTGATATGACAACCAATGATTTATGCCGTCTATAGTGTTCTTCAGCTAGGTTTGTTACCTCTATGAGTCACACAAATTCAGGCGAAGATGGAAGAGATTGGTGTTCCATCAGCATTCTCGGTCAAGTTTAGAGAACATGATATAGAGACTCAATGAAATGGTCAAAATTTTTATTTCAACCAATCAAAGAATGAGCAGGTACATGTGTGGACGAATCAAATAAAACGAGGTCTTCCCTATAGCTAAGTTATTGCGAAGGCGAGCATGAGCGCGTTGGTTTGAAACCATATGCCAATCAACTATAGGATGAAAATAAGTAGCCTACCATATGGAATTAAATGAGTGGTGGTGGCATATGCCCACGCCCAGGGCGAAAATTGAACGGTGGGCATATACAACCCCTGCTCATTTAATGCCCTATAAAATGTTGTATATTTATTGTCATCAACTATATGGTCCCTCCAAGTGACTATTCACCACCAATTGGAATGTTATTGGGTCCACTATCACATAGCTAGGTGTAGTTTCGTCTGTAGGCAAGGCGAAATGGACTGGATTTTCCTATGTCAAAATCTCCCGATGGAAAACACTGACAAATCAACTAGCTGAACCATTGACAAAATCTGATAGAATCTAGAGGGAGATCCAATGGGGAAGGGAATGGCCATAGAATGTTTGTAGGGTGTTTTTACTGATTATCAGGCCTTACAAAGACCCCAAGTTTGTCGATACTAGCAATCCATATTTTTTGAATCTGTCAGAACACATCCAACGGGAGCCAATCCCAAGGGGAATTTGTCACCTACAACACTTCACTTTTGAATTGAATCCAGGTTGATGGTTGATACTTCATAAATACTAAGGCACCAATATGAATGAAGGGATGTATTATTTTTCTTAGCAGGCATTGTTATTGAAATTCTTTGAAACTCCAAGTGTTGGTAGATTGGATTTTGGTTCAGCTTACCAACTCCCAACTGGCCATTAATTGTAAAAAATTTGAATTTGCACCAATCCCACAACAAAGCACCAAACCAAGGGTCGAATCTGTCAAGGCGACATATCAGGGAAGATAGTTACATTGGAAATAGGCTCTGCAACTCCTACTCAATATCCTTCAAATAGTTTTTCCGCACAACAAGTGCAAAAGTTACACCAACGAATGCTAATACATATCCAACAAAATGGATAGTTCCAACCCATGCACTCTTTAATGATTTCTTCATGGTTGCTGTGAAAATCCTCCTCTGGAGTTCAGAACATTTTGTCAATGTATTCAATTTGATATGATTATATTGTGGACTTACATTCAAGCATCTTGTGATGCTTTGATGATTTCCAAAATAAATTTTAGCATTAATAAAAAGGTGACAAAAATAATCCCCATAGTCGATAGACAATCATTAATAAGGAGAAAATACATAATTTCCAAAGATACTAATCTATTAGAGAGGGATTTATGCTAGCCCAAACCAGTTCTTTATCTAGAAGGCCAGAGTGAGACAAATTTATCCACCATTACTAAGATATGGTCCACCTATCTTGCAGCATCCAAATCCTGATCCCCCACTAGTTCTGCCACTAGTCAGAGACAAAATGAGAGCATAAATCTACCATTCAAAGCCTTTTTTTATCATGGTCAACTCTACAAATTATCTACATATTGTAAATCCTTCTGCAGGTGCCGTTGAGCTTCCCCAAACCACCTTCTAGTTACTTTGTCAACCAGCCATTGTTCTTCCCCAGTCCACATTCTAGTTTCTTTGCCGACTAGCCACTATTGCTTTCCATCATTTACCAAAGTTACTTTCCCAAGCTAATCCTAAGTTCTCTTCCTCTGCAACTTCACAATGCAGCCCGACAAAATCCATAGTGGACCAAAACCCTTATAGTTTTGTGGCTTCCCAGATAGTTACCACTATCAACAGCCAAGTCAGTAGGATAGTCACCAAATCTGATCCCCTATTTGTTTCAGCTGTCAACTAGGTAGTGAGTAGGTAAAGGGAGGTTGTTGCAAAATATGGTTCAGTGAAACAATTTTGACTCCTCCCTCCTCTTACACTTCTTACTCACTTTGGAACATGGTTCTCTTTTCACAGGTTTTGTAAATAAAATGGAGGGAATTCGGAATGTGAGCCACTATTAAATGTTTTTTTTTTTAATTATGATATGTTAGATAATGGGTGAGTCATGTTTTTAATTTATAATCAAAAAAACATTATTTAAATATATTTAGTTTATTTTGGTAGATTAAAAAGGGGAAAATGTAATACTTATTCTCCTCGCTTATATTCAATTCTTGCTTTGAATATATTAGTTTTCCGTGAATTTACTATTGATTGAGGTTGGCAAGGTATCAATGATTTCATTCTCACCTTTGGATTAGAGGGTGATACAAAAAGTGACATGTAGATATTGAATATTGATAATGGAGGGTGATACAAATAGTTACATGATTGATAATGAAGATGATGAGAGGAACTCATCTCCTTCTCAACTCAATGGCACCTACCTCAACCCCTTGTATGGTTCCATCCATAGATTGCATAAGGCCTTTGGATTGCAAATAAAAGAAAGGAAGTTAATGATTTCAAGGGAGAAGAAAAGCCATGAAACCTCTAAATATCACTTGGATTCTTGTTACGTGTTTTTTGTAACCAAGCTCAAAGGACTTCTCTCATGTTTTATGTGATTTTCACAATAAGTCAACCTCGTAGACCTACTTCAAAGGCACATTATCCTACATAACTTAACAACCTTTCAATGATGGCAATAGGCATGTGTATTTCGATGATGGAAGTGTCCATGTGTATTTTGATGATGCCAGTGTCCATGTGTTTTTTGTATATCCTATTGAGTGTGATGGGCTTGTGTCTTATGTTTATGGAAACATGCACATGTATTGTGTTGATGATATTGATCTTATGTCTTTTACTGATATTGCATTGAGGTATATGTTGACAGTGGTGATCTCTTTGTATGGGCTTGGATATTTTGCTCATTGTGGTTCCTAGTGGCTTTACTTTCATCGAAATGTAACTTATTGTACACAATTAAAATGATTAACATAAACCACTTATTCATATTATTGTAGTACTTGTTAGATAGTCATTTTTTTGTTCCTAGACTAAATTAGTCATTCACGTTAGTCATTTTGAGTCTTATTACTTATTAGTTAGTCATATATTTTATCTCGGGACTAAATTAGTCTTTTATATTAGTAAGTTTTAGTTGGGTCACCAAAGATTGCTAATTTTTGGTAGTATTTCACTTGGAAAAGTTGTGATGACTAACTTTTTTAGTCACCTAGTCACTAATTTCTCATTTTCTACTAGTGAATATTCATCTAAATGTAACATAGCATAAGGTTATGAATTTTTCTACACAAATTCTAACCAAATATTCAGAAGAAACATGATAGAGCAATAAAGAATTCTATCATGTATTAAATTCACAATTGTCCTTAGCATATTAAGATGAATTCAAGACAATAGCTTCAGAAATGGATATTAATTTAACACAGAGGAAACACTAACTTGAAACCATACACCACAAGTATATCTAAAACTAATAACACAAATTTTTCTGAGCTTTTATTAAAAAGATTACATACAATGCCTCTTCCTCTCAACAATTCTCCCTCCCTATTACATTGCACATTTAGACTTTTTATATTATTTAGGCCAAGGGACGGATACATTGCATTTCCTCCACTAAGTGATCAAAATGTGCATTTGATCATTTCTAACAGAAACAACAAGATTCAGGTTGATTACAGGAACAACATCCTTTTCATCCTCATCTACCCATCATCCTCTGGAAAGTCCCGAAGTGCCTGCTATGATGCCAAAAATCCTGCTAAAAATCCTTCAGATGCCTTATCGATCTCCTTTAATATTATCGAGTCACTTCCTATCAATCAAAACCATAAAACATGGTGGAGTATGAGTTGTGACTATAGGCTCAGCCTTCCGAGGTTAAGCCCTTTAGCTTGGGATAGGGGGTCGATTCTTTGGAATATTGCGTTAACGTTTGGTCCTTTGGAATAAATATTTTGGGACTTGGTAAAAGAGCGCGTCGATACTTTTGAATATTGCACTATAAATAATCCCCACATGGGACCAAAACATATGTGCCCGAGCCTTTATAGTATTGGAATATCCCAATCAGAAATTATATAGTGTTGCATTTGGTTGCACACTCCAAAAATTGTGAACTCTGATTTGCGATAACACCTAGCTATCAACCCCAACCTTTGGTTCCTTGTTCTCTTCACAACCGTGGGCTAACCCCCATATTGGAGCCCCTCTATTAGCGATTTCCAATCGGTGGATGTAACTTTGGTGCACACATTTAATTTTTTTTTTATTGTCGATCACTGATCAACTTTTGTGTTGATTTGGGGTAGCATCGGACGTGTTCTAACGATAAAATTTGGTGTCAAGGCTAAGGCACACAAGATCTCCAATACCCAGAAAGGGTTTCAAAAAATTATAAACAGGTTGGGAGATATTAAAATAATTAATATTTTTAATGGAGTCCCTAAGTCTAAACTTAGGGAAATTAGAATATTAATGTGAATTAATATAAAACTATGTTAGAATGGTCTAAAAGTCATGGATCAAGCCAGATCTAATCTTAGCCATTGATTAGGGACTTAATCTTGGCAGTTGATCTGTCAATGAGAAAAGTATAAGAGGAGGCTTGAGGGTCACTTGGAGAACACACCAAGAGATCAAGATTTCGACTTTCTGGGGATGGGTTTGTTGAGAAAGTTGAGAGAGTGATCTAGAGTTGCAGCTGAAGGGCAGTGAATATGGAAGTAGAGAGGAAAAGATAGTTTTGGGAGGATCAACACAGTAGCTGGGAAAGATGATGCAGAGGGCAGAAGCTAGAACTGCCAGGAATAGTTGGAACTGTAGGGAAAGCTGACACAGAGGGAAAAAGCTGGAACTATCGAGAAAGCTGATGTAGAGGGACAAAGTCGAAACTGTCAGGAACATCTAGAACTACCGAGAATAGCCAAAACTGATAGGAACTATTGGAACTATCGAGAAAGCTGATGTATAGGGCAAAAGAGGCTGAGATAGTCCCTAGAGGCTGAGACCGGGGTTTTTCATGGGGCAGATTGGAGCTGAGGAGCTACCGAAGTGTTTATCTGGGGTTTCAGCTGGATCATCTGTCTCTGAAGGAGAGGTACTATTGCCAAGATTTTTATCTGTTGGGTGAGCTGGTTTTGGCACCCATATTGTATTCTGAAACTGCTTAATAAATCAAACCCTCAGATAGTTGCACCGGTTTTCCCACATTGGGTTTTCCCGGGGACATTAGTCCAAAAATATCAGTTTCATTTGTGTGCTTGTTTCTATTTCCTTTAGTTGATGATTTGTAATGTGTTGAGCATGTAATTGTGTTTATTTTAAGTATTTACATGGTAAATAACTTGTTAATTAATTAGAACAAGTCAGAAGGAATAAATCAGAAAGTACATGGAGAGTTTCTAACTGTTAGACTTAGAAACTTCAACATGGTATCAGAGCATGGTTGTAGATCACATGAGAATTGAGGACATCAGCCAAGCAGTAGTAGCAGCAGAAATCAGTTGTCCCAAGTGACAGTGTTGATCCTTGCAGAAGGTGACAGAGGAAGGAGTGATGCAGAGAGACTGTGTCATCATTCTCAGCCAGAGAAAGATAGCACAAAGGCTAAGGAAGGTAGAATCAGGCTCACACAGAGGCCAGGAGGGCTAACGCAATTGTCTGGGGGAGTTTATTTGCTGGTGTCGAGATTGCGCAGAGCCAAGTGGTTCAATCCTTCAGTTGCTAGGGTATAGGAGGTTGTGGTGTTATAGACATTTTTGGGCACTTCAACCCCAATCATAAATGTCCATACACAGAGGGCTCCTAAGTCCCTAAAAGTGTTGCTTCACTACCTAAAGGAACAAGGTCAGTTGATTACATCATCTCCCAGAAGTTCTCCACTAAAAATCGCTCATAAATGGTCAAAACTAGACCATACTTAAAACCCAGTGCAGAGGGTGCGATGCATATCACCTTCCCAGTGTAAAGGGTGTGATGCATACTCAATGGCTCCTCCATAGGGTGTGATGGTTTGGAATGGACAAATGGCAGGGACAAAATGCGAGGTGGAAGATCGTGGAATCTTCCAGAAGCTTCCCCTTTGACACTTGCCTCTTTGTTTTCGACCAGGGATGAGTAAGAGATCACCATTCTCCAAGTGGAAGCAGGAACTATCAGAGAGAGAACACTAATCAAGACCTCAGAAGATGATTCACCTCCCTACAATCATCTATATATGGATCCCTCATCACAGAGATCCAGAGGCTGTAATCTTGTATCTTGTAGAGAAGTGATGTTGGTTTTCTGGTGTATATGCATAGTGTTGGGTGATCTAAGCTTTACTTGAGGTGAAGAAGGGCTTTCTAGCTGGAGGATGATGTTGGGTCAGAACATATGGTT